>JAVRFV010000274.1:0-82692 GCA_032716605.1 Paralithodes platypus
AACTAGAAAAATAACGAAAAAATACATGCAAATAATCGCCCAAAAAACTGAACCATTCCCTTTAATCAGCTTTGGAGGGGCATTTAGCTATCAAAGATACCTCTCTCATAATATTATATCTAGTGATAGTTACAATAAGCTGAGAGGGTGACCATCTGTTTATATCTATACTATTACTGTCATATTAAGGGATAGATGGGTCGTTTTTCTTATGGTCCTCCTTCTTCCTCATGTTTAGGCCCCATTGTTTTCAGATTATAAGGCGTTCGGCCCATTAGTTTGGCTATTTTAAGTACCTTTCGGCCCTGTTTCTTTGGCATTTTTTTAAGACCTTTTGGTGTCATTTACGTGTCGATTAGTTCCTGGCGAGCGATTAGCGAGCCTGTAATATAGGAGTGAAACCGGAAATTTTTCTACCGATTTGGTTTTACAAATTTATTTTGAAAGGGGTCTAAGGGGTGTAATTTTAAGCTTGTTGGAGGTCTAGAGAATAAACTAAAACAAAACAAAATCCCCTTAATCAGCCTTTGGAGGGGAATTTAGCTATCAAAGGACACCTCCCTTATATCTGTGATCTATCGACAGACAGAAATAATGTGGATAGGGTGACCATCCAGTTTATATCCTTATGTTTATAATCCACTAATCTAATTTATTTATTTATTTTCACTCCCAAACACCAAACACCTCCCAATGAAATTAATGAAAGTCATGCGATCTTCCCGGGAATCCGAACCTGGGTTACCGCATACCGTACACATGTTAAACACTAACCATTACACCACCAAGACAGTTGAAGGTTAAGGGGAGATGGGGCTATTTTTTTGGTCCTGTTATTGCATTTATTCATATGTTTTTTAGTGTCCTCGCTAGACCTCCATCAACGCTTAGAAACAATACCCCCTAGACCCCCCCCTTCAAGGATAAAGGTATGGTGCATTTTTCGGTAGAACAAATTTCCCGGCCGAAGGTCGGTTACTCCTTAAAATTACAGAATTCGCTATCGCTCGCCAGGAATATAATCGAACACCTAAATGGCACTACGGTCTTAAAATTGACAACGACGAAATGGGGCGGAGCGAAAGTTGTTTTAAAATCGCCAAACTAATGGGCAGAACGTCCTTATAATCTCAATCAAAACTAGTGGGGCTCTAAAACATTAGGGAGAATGGGGGGGGGTCCAGAGAAAGAGGAAGAAATAAAAAAAGCAAAAAACGGTCTGCCTCCCCGTTAACCTATGATCTAGTCTTATACTTCACTTCAACATACTGGAATAATTATAATGTTATCAGTAATTTACAATTGATTCTCATTCCCCTGCTAATAACATTCTGCAAGTTTAAATGATCACAAAAACTATTTAATTGTGGGGGCCTGTTAAATAAGCTCTCTCATCTCTCTATCATCTCTCCTCTCTCTTCTCTCTCTCTCTCTCTACCTATATGCGCTCTCTCTCCCTCTCTCTATCTCTCTCTCTTCTCTCTCTCTCTCATCTCTCTCCTCTCCTCTCTCTCTCTCTCTCTCTCTCTCTCTCTCTCTCTCTCTCTCTCTCTCTCTCTCTCTCTCTGCTCTCCCCCTCTCTCTCTCTCTCTCAGTATGCACCACCAGCAGGTATGATAAAGTATTATGGCCAAATATATCCCTGGCTGCAGATATTAGCAATTGGGTAATAAATATCTGCATGCGTTCTGTGTGTGTGTTTGTTTGTATGTGTGTGTGTGTGTGTGTATGTGTGTGGTTGAGTGAATGAGTGAGTGAGTTAGTAATTGTGTAGTATACATTGATACTGATTTCTCTCTCTGTTTCATATACCTGTACAGTATAACACACAAACATATACACATCATTCTTCCACTCCATAACCCTTTGCATCGTTCTCAACCCTCCTGCTCTTTCAAGGGTTCAACTCATAAACCATTTATAAACGAGGATTTCCTAATTCTAACAAACACCAGTCAACATTATTCAACTTAAGTTATATAAATTGTCTGAGAGAGAGAGAGAGAGAGAGAGAGAGAGAGAGAGAGAGAGAGAGAGAGAGAGAGAGAGAGAGAGAGAGAGTTAATCCGATACTGTTGCGACGTGTCTACAATAACTAATATTTTCATTATATGGATTTAGAGTCCCTTCAGTAATGGGTAATTATATCTGAAGACTGACCATTATATCTGAAGACTGACCATTATTATCAACATATTACATAACCCGGGGCTGTTCGGCCAGGCAGCTTAGGGAACAACAACAACAACTATTACATAACATCAATATCAATTCAGATCAATGAGACTTAACCCTTTCTATACCCGCGACGCATTTTAGATTATATTCTGGCTATGTGTTGACGATTTTGTGCAGCTTAAGGAGGATCTGTGGCACTAAAAAGGGTTAATTAAGATAGTTCGAAGCATTTTGATTGCTTAAATCTTAAACTTAAACTTAAATCTTAAACTGATTATAATCGTCTAAAAAACAGAACCAAATTATGAAAGACGTCGCCAGTACAGAAGGGGTTAATTGGAGTGTTTACGTGAACATAACTATTTTGGAATGCCACACGTGACCCATAAGGCAGCCCAGGATAGAGCTGCCTGGAATCCTACTATCAGGACATACAGGCGGTGTCACACGAGCGCTTTTTCCGTCAATTTTCCATGAGCAAGTTTTTTCTCGTATTATTTAGGGACATTTTCGCACGGGTATCGGTAACTAGGCTGAAGGCAAAATATGTTAGACAGCTGACTTCTGATAAAGTGTAATTTTTTAAGCTTCCAGACCACAATTGCTCGTAAAAATTGACGGAAAAATCGCTCGTGTGAAACCTGACCCACTGATTTGTATAACTCCATGTAACTCCACCACCATTTGCAGCTATACAGATGAAAACATATCTATCTATCTATCTAATCTACACAATTTCAAAAGGGCCTCCAGCTAGTTACAGGCTTCGAATTATCTCATTCAACCTTATTCACTAACACAAATCCTTCTTAAACTGCACACAATTGACCGCTAATTTGCTAGTTTCAGGCTATAAGGAAGTTGGAGACATGTTGAATTGGGTTTTATGTATTTATAAGTGTACTACGACCGTATTATAGCTGTAAATTATGCTAAATGTCGTTGTCTACAGCTCCAACTTCCTTATAAAACGAAACTCGCAAGTCGGCAATTCTCTAAATATAGATAGAATAAAAAGAAAATTATGTCGCCGGTACAGAAGGGGTTAAAGGTATGTTGTCTTTAAGGGATTGGTGGCTGGTTTTTTGGTCCATTAATTCATTGATTCACATATATTTTTAGTTTCCTCGCTAGACCTCCTTAGAAAAACACCCCCTAGACCCCCGTTCAAGATACATTCACGAAAGGTCTTAAAATTGACAACGAAATGGGGCGAAAGGTGTTAAAAATCGCCAAATTAATGGGGCTAAACATCCAAATATCGCAAAACTAATGAGGCTAAGCATGAGGGAGAAGGGGTCCAAAAAAGCAAGTACATGCCCCTTAATTCAATATAAATACATGTAATATTGGCTAATAAAGACAACAATAGTTTTAATTCCCGTAATTCGATATACTGTAGCTTTCTTTTTCTTTTTTTTTAAAAGACCTCCGTCTACGTATTGTGAAAAACCTGTTATCCTCCGGCAAATTGTGGGGTTGAGTGAGTGAAGGAGGGGACAGTGAATGAAGGAGGATACATGTTTTTCATAATACGTGTTGCTAGCCCCAAACGCGCGAGCAACTGTGGCTTTCAACCATCCGACACATCCCCTTTTATTTATGTGCATCACACATGTTAAATACAAATAAAGTTTATGTTTTGTTTTACCCTACTGAGGAAAGACTACGGATACACCACTCCTGCCTAGGCCTCACACAGTGGCATGGCCCAGTCCAGTCGAACTGAGCTCATGATGCTGGTGGCATTGCCCCGGAGGATAGCCATCCCTAGTCTTTGCTTGAGCCAGAGGGTTTCCCGGGGTTCTCCTGAAACTTCTCTGATTTTACGGCCTATTTCATTCACCATCTTAAGGGTGGTAGGGCCGAAGACTCCTGAAGTTTCGAATTGCCAGGGGCTCGAACTGATGATTTCTGGCGATGGCTTGATATTTTTCTCGCTTTTTATTTTCTGCTATCCGGGCGACTTCACCTGCTTCGTCGGCGTTTCTGGCGATGTTGGTTGTGGAGAAAGTGTCAACACATGTGGCATCCCACACGAGGCACCGGCCATTCTTGTAAGGGAAAGTGGTCATCCCATCTGGCCGTTTGCCGTCTTCTCTGTGAAGTCCATGTGGTTCGAGGACTGATGCACGGTTAGCACTCTGCAGGGCCCGTTTTATGACATCATTTAGTGCAGAGTGTCTTGGCAGGCGGCCTGCGTTGTAATTACATGATAAGGCATGGTGACCTTGAGCATCCATCCCCCCACCACACTTGCAAGTGTGTGGGTGACAAACTGCCGCACCCACTCTGAGCGCGATGGCAACCCGGAGCGCTTCAGCATCCAAGTGAGTTCCAAGAGGTGGGATGGGGATGGCGTGTAACCACAAGCCACTCTCTGAACGGGCGGCTGCCTGGAGGCGTGCTTTTGCAACCTGGTCTGCATTGGTTAGGAGATTTTCTTGAGTTTTCTTCGCCGAGATGGTATCCCACGCTTTCTGCTTGCTCCTGGAGGTACCCTGAGGCTCCTCCTCTACTCCTGTACTTTCCTTCCAGGTGTTAATCGCTACTGTTACGTCCCCATTAAGTGTCATTCCGGGTTGAGAAGAAAGGTTGGACACTAAAAGGTCGTTGGTCGCGATGAGGGAAGAGATAAAGGCTGGGGAGGCAATATCAGAGGCTCTCCGTATGCCCAAGCCCCCGAGGCGGACAGGAAGGGTGGCTTGTGTCCAGGTCCGTTCTTTAAATTCCACGTTGGTGATGCTGGTCACTGCTTCTCGGATTATGCTGTCTAATTCTTGGAGGCCACCATTGTTCGTGTAAGTCATCGATGTGCGCAGGAGGTATTGGAGTTTTGGGATGGAGAAACAGTTCTTGAGAAGGGCCAGAGCTGAGTGGGCATCGATGTGTATCAGGCGACTCACGAGACATTGAAGCTCCTCCTTTTTAACTTGAAGTGCTGGTGGGATTGCTGCCAGAGTTAGTGGGGAACCTAATAGAGTTTGCTGGTGCTCCTGAAGGATCTTTACATCTGGCAATATGCCTCGAAACAGGGCCTGAGTCTCTTCTCCTTGTTCATGTGTGTGGTTGAGGAGGACAAGTTCACATTTGGTGTCATTTATCACTAGCCCAGCCTGGCCGAGGTCAGTTACGATGTTATTTAGGTCGGTTAGAACGTTCTCTACTGACCCACCCAAGGTTGCATCGTCTAGGTACCATACATTCAGTTTTGACCTTACTTTGTTAGCTGCTGCATCCACCCCTATTGAGAAAAGAGCAGGACCACCTGGATCTCCCTGCTGTAACTCGGTCGCTGATGGGATTACCGTCTCGCCAAAAATCAGGATTGAAGGTTTGGAATAAGCCTGCCAAAGTAGGGGGTACAGAGTGGGGATGTGTTCTTGAGCTGCACGGAGGAAGACATCCCTGCGAATGCTGTTGAATGCGTTCCGCATGTCAATCTTTAGAAGCACTCGTTTTTCTTGGGCTTGGCTGAGGTAGGTGCGGGTTGCGTGTACAGCAGCTTCACAGCCCCCTGGAGTTCCGAAACCTAGTTGAACTGGTCTTAAGTGTTGACCTAGGCCATTCGAGAGTGGTTTCAAACCCACCTTTGTGGCAAGGCGGCGGAAGGTGTTCCCTACTGCTATTGGGCGCACACCGCCATCTTTTTTTGCCAGTGCACAGAGTGATGCCCCCAAAAATAGGGGTGTGGCACAGTCGGGTACTTCCCCTCTTAAAACCATGTTGATGAATTTGGTGAGGGTTTCCAAGAGTGCCTCCCCAGCAGCTCCTGATCCCTGACCCAAGAGGCCTTTGACTGTAGCTTGTACTACCGGTATACCATCAACTTGGGGTTCGCTAGTTTTATCACTCGGGAAGTCGGAAAGTTAGTTTGGAACCAATTAAACTATATTTTTCTTTTGTTTCCTTGTGTGTGTGTATGGTGGAGAGAGAGTACTAAGGAAATCAAGCAACAACAGGTCTAGTGACCCTTCTAGGCTGCTTGTCCTCCAAAACACTGAGGATCAAGATAGTCTTAGTGTCCAAACAGTGGTTTAGAGTGGGTAAGGGAACATTGGAAAGGGAACTACTGCCCTGGAACTAATGTCCATGGCAGGATTAGGAAGTTAGTAGGGGACAGATGGGTTAGTAACTGAGGGGGGGATCATATATAGTTATTCATTTACAAATGCAGTCAGTCGCGGGTTTGATGCAAGATATTTGTCTTGGCGAAGTTTAAAAGAATCAACGGTGCTGCAGTCTATAACGTCTCCGGGAAGCCCATTCCACAAGCTGACAACTCGATTGAAGAAGAAATTCTTAGATTCGTGAGAGTTAAAAGTTTTACCAATAATTTTGAAACTGTTTCCCCGCGTGTAATTAGATTGGTCGATAGTGAAGTACTTACTACAGTTCAAATTGGAGAGAGAGAGAGAGAGAGAGAGAGAGAGAGAGAGAGAGAGAGAGAGAGAGAGAGAGAGAGAGAGAGAGAGAGAGAGAGAGAGAGAGAGAGAGAGAGAGAGAGAGAGAGAGAGAGAGAGAGAGAGAGAGAGAGAGAGAGAGTGTCTTTAGTACCGTATATGTTCTAATAAAGACAAGAAGATAATTAATTCCCGTAATTTTATACAGTTTGTACTTTAACATCAACATGGGGTTCATTAGTTTCATCACTCGGGATGTGGAAGTCGGAAAATTAGTTTGGAACCAATTTCACTATATTTTTCTTGTTTCCTTGTGTGTGTGAATGTTGGAGAGAGAGAGAGAGAGTGTGTGTGTTTGGGTATGTGTTTGTGTATGTGGGTGGATGTGTGTTTGTGTGTGTGTCTGTCTGTGGGTGCGGGTGTGTGGTGTGTGTGTGTGTGTGATACTGGTTCCTATTACTGTATTATAAAGATATTGGTTCCTATTACTGTATTATAAAGATACTGGTTCCTATTACTGTATTATAAAGATACTGGTTCCTATTACTGTATTATAAAGATGTTGGTTCCTATTACTGTATTATAAAGATATTGGTTCCTATTACTGTATTATAAAGATATTGGTTCCTATTACTGTATTATAAAGATATTGGTTCCTATTACTGTATTATAAAGATACTGGTTCCTATTACTGTATTATAAAGATACTGGTTCCTATTACTGTATTATAAAGATATTGGTTCCTATTACTCTATTATAAAGATATTGGTTCCTATTACTGTATTATAAAGATATTGGTTCCTATTACTGTATTATAAAGATATTGGTTCCTATTACTGTATTATAAAGATACTGGTTCCTATTACTGTATTATAAAGATATTAATGGTTTGGTAACACTTTCACTATACTAAAATGAGAATGATAATGGGAGAGAGAGAGAGAGACAGGTCTAATCCCACCAACTTCCGTGACAGTTGTTGTCTCTGGTTCTTAAGACTCAGTGTGAGAGACTGTAGTAGAAGTAGTATTAAAAGTAGTTTTTTTTTTTTTTTTTTTTTTTTTTTCTATATTCCAACTTACTTCCTCTCGGGCATAGGCTGAGAGCCTTAACATTCACCGCTTTACAATGAACAGTGAAGCCCGTGAGGTCTTGTTCCAGTCTAGGGAGTGAGACATGTGAAGCACGTAGAGTACAACGAGCACCTGCCATCTTGCCTTCACATGAGGCACGGTGCTCACTCATGGCCCGAAACGACCCCATCTCTGAAGCCACCTCGTTCCCGTGCTTCACTGTCTCACCCCCTACACTCGGACTCTATCACTTACACACACACACAACGCCACCTGTTGAGCAGATAACTCATCAGGCATTGCACCCCTATAGCATATTTTGAATATGGGAATATTCATACAGTGCTATTTAATCAGGGAACAATGAGGGTATTTTATTGACGTTTCGGTGGGCTTGTGGTAATGCACTGGTACTAGGTACAGCACAAATTCCATCCCAATAATATCTTCCCATTGATACATCGGGATTTGAACCCGGGACCTTTGGATTACCAGGCCAGTGGCAAGACCACTCCACCACACCTCCCCAGTAGTAGTTGTTGTTGATGTTCATGTTATTATTGTACAGTAGTAGTAGTTTTTGTTATTATTGTTGTATAGTAGTAGTAGTAGTAGTAGTAGTAGCAATAATAATAATAATAGTAATATTATTAGTAGTAGTAATAGGATGGTATTTATAGTTCATATTAATGTTGTATAGTTTTTATGGCTGAAAGTGGGAAAGCAGAGGCAAAGTTCAAAAGATGGAGGGAGAGTATGGCAAAGAGGGGTTTAAGAGTTAACACAGATAAAACAAAGGTCATGATTAGTGGAGTAGGGCGTGGAAATATGGAGAGAAGCGGCGACTATCCATGCACAGTATGTGGGAAGGGGGTGGGACTGGGAAGTAACTCAATGCAATGTTGCGTCTGTAGTGACTGGGTACACAAGAGATGTAGTGGGGTGTTACGACCGGCACTACGAAATAAACAAGGGCACTTAATATTGGACTAGAAGATAGGCTATATCTGCAACAACGGTACGCTAATTCCAAACCCTCGAACTATTAAGCCGGTGAACAAAACACTTAAACCCTCCAGAGTTAATCTACTGGATAACGGGGTATCAATTAACTGGGTTTTAGTGCACTTCTACAAAGGCTTTCCGGTGACGGCAAAGCCTACTCACAACAGGAGTACTTTACGTTAATAAAATGCTCTCAAGTAATAACAATGCTTAAATAAACTATAACAAGATTTAATAAAGGAGTATATGTTTACGTTAACTTTAGTGTGAGTCTGAACTCAACACTAAACTCTTCAATGCTCTATGAAAACACTGGAAGTCTAGTCCTACAGCAAACAGATATGGAATCTTCTGAAAACGTCTGATGCTCTAAGATGCTCGTCGAATATAGAACAGAAATAATGCAGGGGCAGGACACCAAAGCGTGTATCTTAAATACACCAACAAGTAGGATACATATATATAAAACAAGGGAGTGCAACAACTCTGTGACAGCACTAATAATAGCCACTCAAAACAGTACTTCCTTAGCCAAAGTAACAGCCATACTGGGTTGTGCACTATGCATCAACCTAGGCTAAAATAATACGTGAATAATTCCTAAAGCATATACAGTTAAAGTTAATAAACACAATGCTGTCTTTATTACTAATAAAGTCTAGCAGCGGCATAAAAGGTACAAGGAGGCTAGGCAGAGTGTAAGCATGCTCGTAGCCTACTGTCTCCCCTGAACAGATTTCCCCTTATGTTACGTTAAGTGACTAGGAGGCTCTCTTGGTAAGTCCAGATCTCAAGTATCTGGTCTTGCCCTGGCACTCCACAAAGGTCAACAAAATGAGGCAGCAAGCATACAAGCAAGAGTAGGCAAAAGCCCTTCGCTTGTATACTGCAACGCTCGCAAAGGAAAAATATGCACAAGGGTTACAGGCTACCTAGCTCCGTCGAAGTCGTACAGGCTCTGACTTGCCATATACATAACTCAGACAACGACCAAAGATACCCTCCACTGTCTAGCATTAAATAGTAACAAAGAACAACTCAATAATTAGAAGCACCCAATAATATGACTCCATGTGACTATGATTCTAATAGTCCCTAAAGCTAGTGCAAAACATATATGCGAGAACTGGTGCTGGTAATACGACTGGCCGACTATGGAAGTCGTATGCAGAACCAGAAGGGATAAGTAATTGAATAAAGACAAGAAGTATTGGAAAAGAAGAAGTTCAGAGAGAGAAACAGTAGTAAAGAGGGTTAGATTGGGGACAGATTGCAAGGGACGTCTAGGACCAAGCACAACATACCAAGCTCTAAGGAGACATGCGGGTAGGAGCCCCCCAGCACCAAGCCAAGACAGCGGCCCCCAATCACAGACGACTATGTCATGAAGAGCAGGCGTCATATGACGCGCCAGGCCCGCCGGCCAATCACGAGCGAGTGGCACAGCCCAAGCGAGGAATGCACACGTACATACACACGCACACACAACCACCTCGCTGCCTCCCTTATCTCTTTCTCCTTGCAACTTCACACTACATATCTTATAACTCTTATCAATGATATAAAATACTTCCAAGTGTCACAGACAAGAATGAAGACAAACACTGGTCTGTCTGTAACAACATGAATACTAATAAAGAAAGAACATCGTTCTACGATTATTATAGCTCATTTCACTGCCCTGGCGAGCGCTAGCAAGTACGAGTACATTCTGGCAAGCTGGCCAGCGTAACACCCCGCCCAAGATGTGGGACGTTTTAACCTCAGGTAAACGCCACATCTGACCAGACAGAATGCCCACCAACCCCGCATCACCCAGCTACTCCCCCAAGTTGTGAAAACAAGGCACAATCACAAACATAAAACACTTCATTATATATAAAAACAAATCTACACAACACTTCCCCAAAATAATAGTATCACTTAACAATATTACGCTCAACGAGCAAGCTTCACCAAGCCTAGCCTACTAAGACAAAAACTCAGAATGTCTTAGATTCTTGCTGTAACATACTGCACTTATATACTATCAAAAAGAAAGAGTTTTTATGTGAGGTTTTTATATTTTTTTAATAGTGTTTTTGGCGGCTTTGCACTACAGGGGCAAGCCTAATTTTTCTCCACTCAAACCCACACTGACTGAACGGCGAGGGTGCTCCTTAAAACATACCCTCCCATGACAAACAATCAGCCAGAACATTATCAGTGCCCTTAACATGCCACACATCCAACTTGTGTTCCGGCAGCAAAACCACACCTGACACTGTTAAACTGCCCAGTCCATCACAAGACTGGCACTTCTCTTCGCTCTCTCCGGCAACGGGACCTGCCAATAACCTTTCACTATTTCCACCTTAGTGATAAACGAGGCAGCCCCGATGCGGTCTATGGGGTCGTCAACTCTGGATAAGGTATAGGCGTCTGTCAGGGATAATGCACCAACACTCTTGTAATCAACACAAACACGGATCTTGCCATTTAACTCAGGTTGCAAAGTTACTGGCAATGACCACTCATCCCTCAGACCCTTTTTCAACGTGTAGTCCAACTCTGCTTTCACAACAGGCTGTCGAGCAGGATTTATACGGTAGGGAGCCAACTTGAGCCTTGCACTGTCTCCAGCCTCCATGTCAGGTGCCACCCCGTACATCAGGCCTGTAGAACCAACAACCATGCGGACGTACTGCCACAGCCTAGTAAGCAACTTCTCTTGGCGCTTAGGAACAAGAGGTTGCAACTTATCTCGAAGAACAACATGCTCATTGCCCTCCCACAACCCAGCCGGGACCGCAGTTTCTAAACTATAGCCTCCCTCCTTCTCCACCTCTGTCCCTAAACAGTCAGGTCATGAGAGGGACAATCTGTACCACCTGTGCAGTCACTCCCACAGTTCATAAGTGCTAATGCTTCCCCGCCAATACCGTACATGCGCACCCCCGCATTCCTTGCGACTACATCTGTCTGCGCAGCATCACCACCTTCAGCGCCACGGCCAGATACAGTCGGTCTATGGTAGGGCTGTTGCATTTTACTAGAGCAGCATTGGGAGGCAATGCGACGACCGGGCGTATCTACTCCATAGTTACCCTCACCAATCTGCTTAATGGCCTGATACTGACCACCAACCTTAACAGCCATGGGTCGACCCTGACCTGACAACCATGCCAAAGCCTCGTCGCCCACCTTGAACAACTGAAACAACGAGGCCAACGGTTTACTCACACCCAAGTGACCTGCCAGCGGAACATCGTGCACCGCATGAGTTGTGAGGCCTGGGTGCTCGGCACAAACAGTGGGGTATGAACCAGGCAGGTGCTGGATCGCTGCACGCTGCTTCTCAGGCAGGTGCTCAAGCGCTTCCACAGCCACCTGACTCGTGTTCCCTGCCCACTGCTCCGCCGAGACATGACAATCCCAACTTTTCACCACCTGTGCCTCACTGCCCCCTCTCCTTCTCCACCTTGGCCGCTGCAGACCAACACAGGGACAGTAGGCTGCTCAGGTGGGTGCCTCACAAACTCCTTTAACAGGTTCACATGACATGCTTCCCCGTCCTCATCGAGTTCAATAGCCCCATTCCCACAACTCTCAAGACTAGGATCTTCTGGATGCACCTGGGAACTACTCTGTCGCGGAGTGCCATCACGCCCTACCATGTCACTAGTGGGGACAGGTTCTGGGGCCACTCCGGAGCTCAAATTTGGTGCAAGTACCCAGTCACCAAGGAGTGTCGCTGGGTCCAAACTCTCAACCCGACCACCAGCCTTGACTTTCTCCTTCCGACCCTTCCTCCGCTGGTCTGAAACCTGGGTACTAGGCTGTGACACCTGAGCGGATTGAGATCTCTCGAGCCCCTCTTGCCCCTCCCTACTTGTGTCGGCCGCCCTCTCGGCAACGACTAAGGGTGGAACTTCGGAAGTAGGCACCGCAAAGTCGTTACCGAGAAGGAGGTCGACCCCCTCAACTGACAATTTCTCCACAACACCCACATCCAACTCCCGTGTCACACCGTCCACCTTAAGCTCCACTCTGACCAGCGGGTAAGACCGCGTAGCATTGATACCTTGAACCACCACAACTCGAGCCGCGTTAATAGGCTTGCCAGTGAAGTTCTTAATAAGTGTCTGGGAAGCGCCCATATCACGCAGCAACTCAAGCCTATGCTCCACACCATCCCACCTCACAGTGCCGTGCCCCCTATGACCGCAAAATGCATCTCGGACGGGTGACGAGCCCTCCTGCTGCTTCTGCACCGACTGTGACTTCGCAACCGACATATTACCCCGGGCAAACGCGGAAGACCTCAAAGACACACCGATGTTGCTCACTAGTGACACCACTGCTGTAGGCGGTGTGCTCGGACATGAGCGCGCAATATGCCCCTTCTCATGATACTTGAAACACTCCACTTCGCTCTTGGACTTCCTCTGAGGTGAAGAAGGGCCCTGGCCTTTCTTTAATGGGAAGGGTTTCGACTTGGGATCAAAATTGGCACCAGTACTCGTAAATTTGTAATTAGTTGTGTCATTAATTCGGGGGGGGGGTGAAGTGGTACGCCCCTGGTTACCTGCCTCAGCTCTCTGTGCAGACCCGCACCCACGAATCAATGACAACCTGAGGTCAGCCAGCTCAGCCGCCTCCTGCAGAGTTTTTAGGTTGCTTTTCTTTCAGGTTAAGAGTCAAATCACTGCCAGTACATTTGAAAAATTGTTCTAACAACACTAATTGCTTCACTGCATCAAAAGTAGTTGCCTTCTCCGACCTTAACCAATTCTCAAATGCATCTGACAGCTCTCTAGCGTGTTCCTGGAAAGTACTCTCCTTTCTCTTAGGAACAACCCTAAACTTCAGCCTATAGGTCTCTGGCTGCAACTCATACGCCCTCAGGACAGCCTCTTTCAACACCTCGTAGTCAATGCAAGACTCTAGGGGTAAAGCATCGTACGCCTTGAGTGCTTTCCCCGTCAATCGTGAAGAAACAAGGGCTGCCCACTTCTCCTCGGGCCATTGGTGCTCCCGGCACTTTTTCTCAAAACGGAGAAAGAATTCTGTAACTCCTAACTCATCAAACACTGGAACCAACTTTAGTAGATGCGACAGGGACTGGTCATGGGGTCGACCCCCCTGGACGACCCGGTTCCTCGTCACCTCTACACGAGTTTTCTCTAGGTCAATATCGGCACAATACCTTGCAGACTCAGCCTGATACTTATACTTGAGCTCAGACTCACGCTGCTGCTGCTGCTGCCTGAGCTCAGCCTCTCGCTGCCGCTGCTCGAGCTCAGCCTCATGCTTCCGCTCCTCAAGCTCAGCCCTTCGCTGCTCGAGCTCAGCCCTCTGCTGCTCGAGCTCAGTCTGATGCTTAAGTTTGGCGAACTCGAGCTGAAGCAACATCTCGGGAGACAAACTTTGAAGAGGGGGTGCTACTATTGGGGACCCACCCCGTGAGTCACCTAGAGGCATACCCAACCGCCAGCGGACATCGGCCTGCGGGAACGTACTCGGCTCCGGAACCCGAGGGGGGGCCATGATAGGAGTTGAGTGGAATGGGGGCTGGGACGAATGTGTCCCAGCTCCCGCTCCACCCGAACCCCACTGCACCCCACCCAGCACACAGGTAACCAGCTCACCTCTTGACAAACCGCTACTACCAGAAAACCCTAAGACCGTGGCTACACACTGCAGTCCGTACCGGTCCGCCGTCACAGGCTCCTCCAAAAACCTCTGAGCATCCTCCTCATTGTTCACCACCCAAACGCCGTCAACCAACTCCACCTTCTCCACCTCCTCGCCTGTGTTTCGCACTGTGCCCTCACTATACTCAGACCCGTCCAGTGACATGATGGAGTCAACAAAAAAATTCTCCAGTCAAGACAAAAGTAGCCAAACTCTCGCGTAGCTTTATTCACAAAAATATTTGAAGATGTTTTTAAGTGCAATACTAGGTCACCAATAAACTCCAACAAGTTCCATATATCCTCAAAACAATGTCCACTGCCAACACTGCGAGAAATAAATTCAACCCCAAATGGCAATAAGATTTCTCCAAAAAAAAAAATGCAATATTCAGTTCACTATATCCTGGCAAGGTTGACCGGCACTACGAAATAAACAAGGGCACTTAATATTGGACTAGAAGATAGGCTATATCTGCAACAACGGTATGCTAATTCCAAACCCTCAAACTATTACGCCGGTGAGCAAAACACTTAAACCCTCCAGAGTTAATCTACTGGATAACGGGGTATCAATTTACTGGGTTTTAGTGCACTTCTACAAAGGCTTTCCGGTGACGGCAAAGCCTACTCACAACAGGAGTACTTTACGTTAATAAAATGCTCTCAAGTAATAACAATGCTTGAATAAACTATAACAAGATTTAATAAAGGAGTATATGTTTACGTTAACTTTAGTGTGAGTCTGAACTCAACACTAAACTCTTCAATGCTCTATGAAAACACTGGAAGTCTAGTCCTACAGCAAACAGATATGGAATCTTCTGAAAACGTCTGATGCTCTAAGATGCTCGTCGAATATAGAACAGAAATAATGCAGGGGCAGGACACCAAAGCGTGTATCTTAAATACACCAACAAGTAGGATACATATATATAAAACAAGGGAGTGCAACAACTCTGTGACAGCACTAATAATAGCCACTCAAAACAGTACTTCCTTAGCCAAAGTAACAGCCATACTGGGTTGTGCACTATGCATCAACCTAGGCTAAAATAATACGTGAATAATTCCTAAAGCATACGCAGTTAAAGTTAATAAACACAATGCTGTCTTTATTACTAATAAAGTCTAGCAGCGGCATAAAAGGTACAAGGAGGCTAGGCAGAGCGCAAGCATGCTCGTAGCCTACTGTCTCCCCTGAACAGATTTCCCTTATGTTACGTTAAGTGACTAGGAGGCTCTCTTGGTAAGTCCAGATCTCAAGTATCTGGTCTTGCCCTGGCACTCCACAAAGGTCAACAAAATGAGGCAGCAAGCATACAAGCAAGAGTAGGCAAAAGCCCTTCGCTTGTATACTGCTACGCTCGCAAAGGAAAAATATGCACAAGGGTTACAGGCTACCTAGCTCCGTCGAAGTCGTACAGGCTCTGACTTGCCATATACATAACTCAGACAACGACCAAAGATACCCTCCACTGTCTAGCATTAAATAGTAACAAAGAACAACTCAATAATTAGAAGCACCCAATAATATGACTCCATGTGACTATGACTCTAATAATCCCTAAAGCTAGTGCAAAACATATATGTGAGAACTGGTGCTGGTAATACGACTGGCCGACTATGGAAGTCGTATGCACAACCAGAAGGGATAAGTAATTGAATAAAGACAAGAAATATTGGAAAAGAAGTTCAGAGAGAGAAACAGTAGTAAAGAGGGTTAGATTGGGGGACAGATTGCAAGGGACGTCTAGGACCAAGCACAACATACCAAGCTCTAAGGATACACGCGGGTAGGAGCCCCCCAGCACCAAGCCAAGACAGCGGCCCCCAATCACAGACGACTACGTCATGAAGAGCAGGCGTCATAATTATGACGCGCCAGGCCCGCCGGCCAATCACGAGCGAGTGGCACAGCCCAAGCAAGGAATGCACACGTACATACACATGCACACACTACCACCTCGCTGCCTCCCTTATCTCTTTCTCCTTGCAACTTCACACTACATATCTTATAACTCTTATCAATGATATAAAATACTTCCAAATGTCACATACAAGAATGAAGACAAACACTGATCTGTCTGTAACAACATGAATACTAAGAAAGAAAGAACATCGTTCTATGATTATTATAGCCCATTTCACTGCCCTGGCGAGCGCTAGCGAGTAAGAGTACATTCTGGCAAGCTGGCCAGCGTAACAGGGGCTAGAGGACTTTTGACGAGAATCATAGACTTTGAATGTGTAGTGTGCAAGGGAGAACTTGTGTTAAATGACCCACCTGTCAGTGTTGATTTGACAGTGTAACGCTGGAGTGTGAATAAATTCTTCTATTTGGGTGATACGGTTTCCGCTTCCGCCGGAGGTTGCTCTGAAGCTGGTCCATTGCTAGAGTCAGAAGTGGCTGGGGGAAGTTTAGAGAGCTGTTGCCACTCCTGACCATGAGAGGACTCCCACCTCACCTTAAAGGGAAGCTGTATACTTGGTGTGTTAGGAGTGCGATGACCTATGCCTTGGAGACGTGGCCGGTTAAAGCGGAGGATATCAATAGAATGGAATGGAATGAGAAGAGAATGGTGAGATTGATGTGAGAAGTTAACCTCAGGGACGGGGTATCGAGTGAGGAATTAAGGTGTCTGGGTATTAGGAGTGTCGGTGAAGTGATGCGAACGAGCCAACTTGGTTGGTTTGGACACATGGACAGAATGGATGATCAGAACTGGGTGAAGAAATGCTGGACTGTAAACGTGGGGGGAGCTGCGCGTAGGGGTTGACCTACAAATTATGTGAAATCAGGTTCTCCGGTCTGGTCTCAAAATAGAGAACTTGAAAACAGGCAGCCCTTGACAGGGCCGCCTGGAAAGCCGCCATTTAGGACGTGAGACTGTAACCACATTCTCTGTGGACAAGATGGTGTTTAAACTTGTATGTATGGATAGTAGTAGTAGTAATAGTAGTAGTAGTAGTAGGATGGTCTTTTAGATTTGGTATTTGTTATTGCAGTAGTAGTAGTAGTAGATTTATCTCTCCGTGGGGAACAGCATATTAGTGAGGGAAGGGGTAGGGATGGAACTGTGATACAATCAACAGAGTGAACGGGAAATTACGGTGATTGGATAATGAGTGAAAAACTGGAGATCTATCTAACCAAAATTAAGCGACAAGTGAAAGAAGAAATGGAATTTTGAAGAGTGAGGCATGGAACAGACAGTGGCAGGGACAATACCCGCACCCCCGTGACGTCTACCAACCAGTACCACCAACACCTCCAGCACCACTCAGCATCACACGTGGGTAAACCCCCCCCCCCCCTTCCCCCTTCCCCACCCACACCCCCACCCACCCACCTGCTGTCATTACGCCAGCGCATGGAGATACGAGTCATGGAGAAGTGAACCAAATCATTCTACATTTCAATGATGCAGAAAAGACAAACATATTGCTGAACATCTGAGGAATATATTGAATACTTACTGGGTGTGCTCTAGATATCTCGCATACCCCTTACCCTACAACCCTACCCTTCCCCCCCCACCCTACTCTACCCTACCCCCTACCCTCCCCCTCCTTACCCCTTATCCATACCCCACCCCCTCCTACAGTCCCTTACCCCTTACCCTACCCCCCCCACACCTGCTACCTTACCCACTGACCTGTGACCCCCTCACTCTCACTCTCACTCTCGCCCTCGCTCTATCTACCTCTACTGCTAGCTCTCTCTCTCTCTCTACCTCATATCCAGTGTTAAATTAATCACCTTCAAAACCACAGGGACATTATCTCTTTTTTTCTCTCTCTCTCTCTCTCTCTCTCTCTCTCTCTCGTCTCCACTGATCAACTAATCACTTTCAACATCAGTGAATAATACTATAACCCCCACTTCCCTCCTCTCTCTCTCTCTCTCTCTCTCTCTCTCTCTCTCTCTAGTCTCCACTGATCAACTAATCACTTTCAACATCAGTGAATAATACTATAACCCCCCCCCCCCCTCCTCTCTCTCTCTTCCCTTACTTTACTGACCCCTTCCATCACTGCCCTTTACACTCTCACTCTCACTCTCTCAATCACGCTCTTTATCTCTATCGTGTCATCCTGTTTAATTGTTTACTTAGTTTATGTAAGTCACGTAGCAACAACAAATTATACAGACACAACAATCTTACACATACATCCCACCAGTCTGTCAGGGGGAATATCAAATATGACAAACAATCATACTAATAGGAAATAAACACTGTAGTACAACAATATATGTAGACATACCGAAATATTTTTGAGTGTTGCTACACAGGCTATGTACGGACGATAAGGTAAACTTATAATAATCTAAGTAATACTGATTTTTGGACACAAATCATCTTCTTAGTTAGGCACTGCTTAATAGTTTCCTAGAATATTCGTTAGGACCAGTGTACCTGCCTACAGTTATCTTAGACCTACTATTTAAGGACTTAGTAGAGGAACGGACAGAAATGTGGATATAATAATGAGATAAGGATAAGATGGAGGACGAGGACAGCTCAGACGAGGCTCCATCACAAAGGTCAAAAAATTACAAAAAATGCTGCATATGTACCAAACATGAACACAACTGTGAGCATTGCAGTTGTGTGAAGAGAAATAAAATTTGCACAAACTGTAATAAAGGGGACAATTGTCGTAACCCTTTAGGTAGAACAGGAACGAGTGGAGAGACGGCAGCAAATTCCCAGAGTGAGCGACGGGAGGCAGATGAGGGAGGCCGTCAGGGTGGCAGGGAACCCGAAACAATAAGGGGAGTAGCAAGGGACTCAAGGGCCCCAAGAGAGATAGAAGAACCCCAAGAAGCGGAAAGTAATGAGGAGCCAACAAGAGACACAAGAGAGGGAGACGACAACCGAGACGGAAGAGAGGATGGCAGGCCTCCAAGGGGGCCAAATGAAGCAGGCAGAGGTGGAAACATACTCTGGAAAGGATTACGGGAAGAGGAAGTTAGAATTTGGATTGATGCAACGTACTCAGAAATAGTATATTGGTCTGCACACAACTTTTTCAACCCTCCAAAATGTGGTGCCACCACCAACATGCTGAACGATATGACAAAGCTCATTTATAACTATGTCTATGACACATCTTTAGCCCCGTATGTTCTCAAGATAATTTTCAGCATTCCACATCTCTTCTTGCAAAAAACTCACCACAAATCTAAACAAGGCGAAAATGTGACTGCGCTAACAAGAAGAATGAAATTATGGAAAGAGAACAAGATGGATGACTTACTCAATGAAGCCAGAGCATTACAAGGGAGACTAGGCAGGCGGCGGCAAAAAAAGAAAAACAATGAAGACGAGGCCAGGAGATTCGGCGACCAGATGAGGCAAGGAAAAGTGGCGCCTGCAATAAGGTCCCTGACAAAGGAGGCAGCTTGTGGGTTGCTGCCTATCACAAGAGAAACCATCCAAATGTTGAAAGAGAATCATCCACAACCTAGTGTCCACGAGAGTCAGAGGCTAGAGGGTGATTATATACCACCGAACACCGTCATATACGAACAAATCACAGGCGAAATGATTTGGAAAAAGGCTCTAGGGACACAAGGCAGTGCAGGCCCATCAGGGCTGGATGCAAACGGCTGGAGGACAATCCTGAGTAGAGCAATCTTCGGACTAGCAGCAACAGACTTATGTAGGGCTCTGGCAGCTCTTGCAAGAAAGATGACCACCCAAAATTGTCAACATTTGGAGGCTTACACAGCTTGTCGCCTAATACCTTTAGACAAGAATCCAGGATGCAGACCAGTAGGAGTGGGTGAAGTGCTGAGAAGAATCATCGGAAAATGCATAATGGAAGTGGTGAAAGACGATGTGCGGTCAGCGGCCGGTAATCTCCAAGTGTGTGCCGGCCACCAAGCAGGGGGAGAGGCAGCAATTCATGCCATAAGAAAAATATATGAGCAAGTGGACTGTGAAGCTGTGCTGCTAGTGGATGCAACAAACGCCTTTAACACCATCAACAGAAAGACGGCAATACATAACATCAAAGTAAAATGCCCCAGTTTTGCCACCTACGTAGAGAACACCTATAAAAAGCCTGCGGACCTCTTCATAGTAAACAACCAGAACACACGAAGGGGAACACCTCTGAAATCAATGGAAGGAACCACACAAGGTGACCCAGTAGCAATGGCAATGTACGCCTTAGGTCTCTCAGTGTTGCTAACCTTAACAAGCCATGAGGCGACGCAAGTAAAGCAGGTGGCCTATGCAGACGATCTCACTGGAGCAGGAAAAGTCAACAATCTCAAGCACTGGTGGGAACAAATATCAGAGGTAGGACCAAAAATAGGGTACCATCCAAATGCCAGAAAGTCAATACTAATAGTAAAAACAGAACATTATGAAAGGGCGGTAGAAGCTTTCAGCGGTAGTGAAGTGGTAGTAACAAAGGACGGACAGCGTCACCTTGGGGCGGTGATCGGCACGGAAGAGTTCAAGAACAAATACATAGAGGAGAAGGTCAGAGAATGGGTAAATGAAATTGAGAAACTGGCCAATATTGCAAAGACGGAACCACAGGCCACGTATTCGGCATTCACATATGGGGTCAAACATCGCTGGACCAACTTGATGAGAACTGTTCCAAATGTGAGCGCATTACTTCAACCGCTGGAAGATGCCATCAGAGACAAACTCATCCCAGCGTGGATAAAGTCGCACACCCCGAATGATACAGAGAGGGAGCTGCTCGCACTGCCTCCTAGGTTGGGAGGGATGGGAATCATCGACCCAGTGAAGAGGGCGGTAACGGAATACCAGAACTCGGTAAAGATAACAGGATCTCTCACTGACCGTATCATAGCACAAGATTCTGACGGTGAAGTAGACCAGGCAGACATCTACAACATCAGAAAGACCATCACGTCAGAGAGGCAAAACTCACAGAAAAATGACCTGGCACAATTGATGGGACAACTTCACCCGAGACAAACAAGAAAACTACAAATAGCACAAGAAACGGGCGCTTCAAATTGGCTGACAACACTACCAATCAAGGCAAAAAGCTTCAATCTCAACAAACAAGAATTTAATGATGCTATTGCACTGAGGTATGATTGGCCGATTGAAGGACTGCCCGATCGATGCGTTTGTGGAACCATCAACGATACAGACCACACCATGATATGTAAGAAAGGAGGATTCATCAGCATCAGGCACGATGAAGTAAGAGATATAACAGCGAACATGCTCAGGGAGGTGTGTAGAGATGTGGTGAGCGAACCATCACTCATTCCCTTGGGTGGAGAGACCATGCAGCACAGGACGGCCAACACATCCACTGAAGCAAGATTGGACGTTAGTGCAAGAGGCTTTTGGACAAATGCACAGCGAGCGTTCTTTGACATAAGAGTATTTGACCCAATGGCCCACAGCTACAGCGAGCTGTCTCTGGAGGCTGCACACAAGAGGAATGAACGAGAGAAGGTCAGGACATATGGAGAAAGGATCTTACAAGTCGAACATGGCAGCTTTACCCCACTAGTCTTCACCATATCAGGAGGGATGGGACCCAGGGCCCAGTGCTTCTATTCAAGGCTAGCAGAGATCATTGCAGAGAAGAAGCAACAGCCTAGGAGCCACGTCGTAGCCTGGATGAGATGCCGTCTATCTTTCTCATTGCTCAGATCAGCACTACTATGCCTGCGGGGAACAAGAAGGTCTGCACCACAACCAGTGACGGTGGCAGAAGTAGACTACGAGGCAGCAGTGGCAGAGGGTCGCCTTGGAAGGAGACTGGATTGAAGTTGCATGGTGTAGAATAGTAGTATCTGATGCTTGTGAAATTTAGTATGTGTACAATATTAAATATAAGGTAGTGGTGGTGGTGACGGTGGAGGTGGTGATGGTAGTAGTAGTAACATGAAATGTATGAAAAATATTAAATAAAAATCAATGTAGTTCAGTCAGTGACAGGAGAAGGTTGTGTTAATCTGAGCTCCTGCTCTTGGCTCTAAGGGAGGTTAATGTTAAACTTCAGAGGGAAGTGGATTTGATTAAAGACGAAAATCTAGCTTTCAAGCTTAGCCAAGAGGAAATAAAGTCAAGTAAGGGGAAAAGGGAGGAAGTTGATGAAAACTCTCCTTTGCGAGACGAATGTGAGGGAAAAGATAGTCAGGATAAGGGAGGGATAACATCTTGGAAGATAGTGGAGATAACCCAATTATCTGTCTCAGTGCCGGCAGTAACGATGTTGGTAAGGGTAGAAGTGAGGAACTGCTGCAGCAGTATCGGGATGTGTTAGATAAAGTTAGGATGAAGGGAGGGATCCCTGTAGTACATTGTAGAAGAGGAGTTCCCAAGGAATGGACATCCAGGGCGATTAATGCAGTCCCCCATGAGAGATTGGTGAGAAAGGTTGAGGCGCGGGGAGAACAATTGATTCAGATAGAGATATAGAGTGCCTCCAAAGGGATCTAGATACCTTACACGAATGGTCAGTAAATGGCAGATGAAGTTTAAAATTGACAAATGCAAGGTATTAAAGATAGGGAAGATGCATAAAAAATGTTAAAATATAAACTAGCTAATGTGGAATTAGAAAACTCGAATTGTGAGGAAAGATCTAGGTGTGTTTGTTAGCAATGATTTGAAGCCTAGACACAACAGTTGTATAAGCGTTCGAAACAAGGCAAACAGGATTCTCGGGTTCATTCAAGGAGTGTGAGTAAACAGAACTGGCTGATGTTATCTTAAAACTTTACTTGTCATTAGTGACACCCCATATGGATTATGCTGTTCAATATTGGTGTCCTTATTACAGAATGCACATAGATTCATTGGGAGAGAGTACAACGTAGAATGACAAAAATGATCCATAATATTAGAAATCTCGTATAAAGAAAGGTTGAAGAAATTAGGCTTACATTCGTTAGCGAGACGCAGAGTTAGAGGGGATATGATAGAGGTGTTCAAGTGGGTTAGTGGGATTAACAAAGGAGACATGACAAATGTACTAAAGCTCAGTGATAGCGAAAGAAACTCGTACCAATGGTTTCAAATTAGATAAATTTCGTTTCAGAAAAGATATAGGCAAATATTGGTTTGGTAACAGAGTTGTAGATGGGTGGAATGGACTACCAAGTGCTATAGTGGGATTAAAAACGATAGGGAGCTTTAAGATAAAATTGGATAAGCATATGGACGAGAAGGGTTGGGTGTGAAGGGGGAACAGCAGGGTTGGGCAAATCAGCGCTCTGCAGACCCCCGTAATCCTGCGTTAATCTCTAACCGTTTTGGTAAGATGATCCTCAGGGTATTAGAGTGTTGAGCCTATAATTGGGCTTTTTAATTGGGGTTGTGTGGGACAGGGATCTGCCTTGCTTAGGCCAATCGGCTTTCTGCAGACTCCCATTTTCTTATGTTCTTATGTTCTTATGTAATCCACGATGATGAGTCTGAGTGCTTACCCCGGAATAGGAAGTAGCTGAATGACAACGAAGTCAGGCGCTTTGATGACTATTCTGACCTAGTCTAGGGTCCAAAGAGGAGATGCACAGACTGAGTAGTAGTAGTAGTAGTAGTAGTAGTAGTAGTAGTAGTAGTAGTCATAGTAATATACATAATTATACTAATATTAGTAGTAGTATTAGCTAGATCATAAGATAAATGGTTTTGCTATATACTGAATACTGAATACACAGGTTATCACAAACCTACACAATATCTGGAGGGAGGGTTGACCACAGGAAAACATAAATAATAATACAAACTAATGGAACAATTGCCTCCGTACTTTAAGTGATGATAAAACCTCTATCGTCTCCACCGATCTGTGTCTGGTATTTTTTTGTTTAATAAATACTTCGGTAAATGTCGATAATTGCACGTATACGAGCTAAAAAATATATTATTGTATTTAACCGGAAGGTACGAGGTAAGTGATGTGGTATAGGTGACAATATTCGGAAATTTATTATAAGGGCATTCCGCCCCCTCTGACAAAAGTCTATCAATCTAGATGTGACACAATTTTATATTGTTTCAGAGAAACATTAGCCTAACCTAACAACCTAACCTAACCTATCCTAGTATTATGGGTGGGAGCTGCCGCCCCCACACCCCCGCTGGTTCGGTCAAATGGTAGAAATTCAGTTGGGGTGGAGTGAGTAAACGTAGATTTTCGTAAGGGGGTCAGAGGGGGCGGAATGCCCTTATAATCCATTTTGGCATATTGCCACATCACTTACCTCGTGGTAATTTGTTTAGCTCGTATAGGTGCAATTATAGAATAATTCCAATACTTCTACTACTACTACTACTACTACTACTACTACTACTACTACTACTAATAATAATAATATTAATAATAATAATAACAAATACTATATATAATGGTCACTATCATCACCATCAACATATATACAACTTAGGGGGAAGGGTTTATTTATTGGTCGATGTATATATTTATTTATTATTGTATTAAGCCGCTGTCACACGAGCGCTTTTTCCGTCAATTTTCCATGAGCAAGTTTTTACTCTTATAATTTCTGGACATTTTCGTACTGGTATCGGTAACTAGACTGAAGGTAAATTATGTTAGACGGCTGAATTCTGATAAAGTGTAATTTTTTAAGCTTCCTGACCATAATTGCCCGTAAACATTGCTTGAAAAAGGGCTCTTGTGACCCGGCCTTTAGTTTCCTCCATAGACCTCCATCAAGCTAAAAAAAAACAAAAAACAAAACCCCACTTCAATATATGTTTGTACATTGTTCGATAGCAAAATTACTCTTAAATTACAGGCTCGCCAGGAAAAAAATCAACACCTAAATTGCACGAAAGGTCTTAATATTGACACAGAAATGGGGCGAAAAGTCTATAAATCGCCAAACTAATGAGCGGAATATCTTAAAAACTGAAAACTAATGGGGCTAAACATGAGGGAGAAGGGGGGCCAGAACCCCCCCCCCCCCTTAAACAGTGATAAATAGAAAAGAAAGCAATGTGGAACCATTTTATTTGTTTATTTTATTTTATTTTTAATTTTCCAGCTCAATATAGGTATGTGATTATGGTATTGGGTATATTATTGGGTATATTATTGTCTGTTATGTATGAAGCTGCAAGATACGAGAGAGAGAGAGAGAGAGAGAGAGAGAGAGAGAGAGAGAGAGAGATAATTAGATAGATAGAGTGAGTGAGTGAAAGATAGAGATAAAGGGAGATAGATAGAGTGAGTGAGTGAAAGATAGAGATAAAGGGAGATAGATAGAGTGAGAGTGGGAGATATATAGATAGATAGAGAGAGAGTGGGAGATATATATATATATATATATATATATAGAGAGAGAGAGAGAGAGAGAGAGAGAGAGAGAAAGAGAGGAGTGCACCTTTAAGTTGAGAGAGAAGGGGTAATTAGCCGTATACCAATTACACCTAACGCCACCTGTCTCCCGCGGTGGTACTAAGTAAAAAGGTACAAACTAAGACATTTTGGAGTTTTCGTAATAAATCACATATTTGGCTATGAAGACGCTGTATTAACTGCGTAATTAGTATGGGAACAAGCCAATTTCTCGCCAGCTTAAGGGGGCCCACCTCGCTTTTTTGTTCACTTTCTCTCCCTCTCTCTCTCTCTCTGGGTTGTATCCATTCGGCCCCATTCAACCTACTGTTTTAAGACGTTTAACCCCATACAGGTGTCGATTTTTTCCTGGCGAGCGGGAGCGAGCCAACATAATTTATTAAAGGTTTTTGACAGCAGGCTAAATTTGTACATATTTCGATAGAAAAATGTCTCCGGCGAAATCGGATTTCTTCATACAATGCTGGTTCGTTATCGCTCGCCAGGAAGAAATCGACACCTGAATGGGGATAAACGTCTTAAAACAGTAGGCTGAATGGGGCCGAATGGATACAAGCCAGAGAAAGGGAGAGAAAAAAAGCAGGTGACCCTCCTTAAATAATATAAATTGTAGTTGACCAATTTTGTACAGTGATCGAGTTTCACACTACTTTCGACTTAGATTAACCTAACATGACTTAAACTTAAACCTACTTTAAACTGTAACCCATATTTAATGATGCCAAAATTAACTTAACCTTCCATACATTAAAGTATCCTAAACTAACCTTGATTAGCTAACCTGGCTAACCGAGTTCGAATCCCGGGAGGACCATAATTATGCTTTCATTAGTTAATTCAAGTACATTGGGGTTTGTAATTGATGATTAATGTTAAGAACAGGGTATTACTTATATCTATAGGTTCAGGAACTTGTATAGCGAGGCCGGTCCTTAGTGATCTTGGCCCCATTAAATATTCTTTCCTCTCACTAAAACATTACGTTTTCCATAATGCAGTTGGGTCCAGTACATGATTAGATTGGTATCCAAAATTCGAAAATGGATATTAATCATGACCGTGTACTCAACCTTTAACTGTGTCGGTGGTGTAATGGTTTAGGTGCTTATGTTCTGGGTGTGGTGTCCCGAGTTCGAATCCCGGGAGGACCATATGCTTTCATTGGTTAATTAAAGTATATTGGGGTTTGTAATTGATGATTAATGTTAAGAATGGGGTGTTCCTTATTATTATAATACCTACATTCAGTTAACTAGACGTACAGTTGCCCACACAAGTTCTGTTCCCCTTCGTGATCTTATGTATGAAGGTGTTACGCCAGGATTTTTACCGGGGTTTTATTGGACAATGGTAAGTTCTTACTCGACTGGAGAAGTTAAAGCCAAACTACAAATGCACAAAAGTTGTAAAGGGTAAATATAATACCGAGTACATACATGAATGTCCTTTTAATAATCACTTAATACACAACACAAGTAATTCACCTTACACTGATACATAGAATAATTCACAATATGATAGTCCTAGCACAGACGAGGATCCACGATGGACCTATGGAATACACTTAGCCCTCTTATTCTTTCACTTGCATCAATTAGAGAGATACACTTGGTTCGCACTGGTGTAGGAATTAATATAACTCTTGCTGCACTCCTATTCTAACACTGTAGATCTGAAGCTGCAGGCACAGGTGGATGAAGTGTGAGTTGCTGAGTCCTTTCTCCTGGTTCCGTCAAGCCGCTTAGGTGGTCCTGCCGTGTGGTTAATGGGGGTAGGGATACAGATGGACTAGTTGATTTTTGGTCTTAAATGGTAGTTCCTTATGTCATAACATAGGTGCATACCATCGGACGAATGCGAGCATGAACTAGGACATATCTTAAGTTATGACTGCTCGATTATCCTGACCTTTATACTAGTTGGTGATGAAGTTCTGTTTCGGTACTCTTGGTGTAAGGTCTTTAATACAAAGTCGCTAGTGTCATGACAGAGCAACGAAGTATCGGGCTAACGTGAGGAATAAGTAAGATCATGACTTTACTAGTTCGCTCAATCTGCCTCTGACCGTTGTAAGAGTGTTCAAAGAACCCAAGGGTCGGTTATTAGGCCTTTTTACAGCATATGTCCTTGACCATGGTGTTAGACAGATGCAGTATGGACTTCTGTGTGCTAAGTGCCGTTATTTAGACGGTATCTCGCAAAACCCGAACTATTAGAGTTGTCTTGCCATGGCAAAGACTTCTTTAATAGGTTTGTAGAGTGCGGGATTGATACTGGAAGTCAGTTTGTGGCATGCCCTTTGGTGCTACTTCCAATGTCAAAATTGCAGCCTAAAAGAGATCCTAATGTTTTTACTATACCATGGCATGTAAGAACAAAAGTTCACTAGTAGGAAAAAGAACTCTCAGACCATAAAAAAATCAGCCATGGCATGAATACTTCAAAGAATGAGAGGGTAATCCTTAGGCTCAAAAATCTTACATGTATGGGTTTTTTGACCTGTTGAATTGCTGACTCTACCTGGTTCTCGTCGAGATGGTCATGACGTTGGCTGCTATGTCCCAGGGCTGGTACTTGGAGGTCAGAAGGTCATAGGTGCAAGGGGGGGGGGGGGGGGCGTTCAGGGGGATTAGGTAGACCCCCTAGAAATTCCCATGCTGGTGGTAACACAGCTGCGCGGAAGATCGGCGCATCTGAAGAGGTGAGATTTGCGTCTGCTGTTCTTCTGTTGTTTGGTGGTATCGTATATTCTGTTTCTGTTCTCCTGTATGGTTGATGGTGATGCTGATTGTTTTTTATGGGGTGGGTGGTAGAGAGGGGTTGATGGTGGCAATTCTGGCTTCCTGGGTGCTGGTGTGTAGTAGGGCTAATTTTGATTTTGAGTGGCCATGTTGTTTTTCTTTCACCTTCGTCTTCTTGTTAATTCTGGGTGGTGGTGTTTGGGAGTTGTTCCTGTGTTGGGGCGAGTTTTATTTCTCCATCTGTTGTTTTCTTTTCTTGTTCTTCTTTTCTCCTGCGTTTGTCTGGGGTGTGGTGGTTTTTGGTATTCTCGTCTCTCTTCCTGGTTTGTTGGTCTTATTATGCTTTCTCTCAGTTTTCTTCAATGGTGCCTGTTCTGCCGCCGTCCTCTCTTTTCTCCTTGGTTTCTCCTTCTGTTTCCAGGCTTCGTTTTCTGTTTTGTTGTGGCATGGTGGTTATTTAAATCTCGGGTATTTTAGAAGGTAAAATAATATGTGTGAATTGCGAGTGCTGTTTCTTTTGATCACCAGTTGACTAATCAGATGAGTTAACTACTGCATAAGAAACTACACTCATAATTCAATCATGTGCATAATATTTCCATGTATAAGATCACAAAACAGAACTTGGTGTCTTGGTCTGTCTGAATGTCTCTGTCTATCCATCTGTTTGTCTGTGTCTCTCGGTCTGTTTGTTTACATATCTCTTTCCACCAAGATCCTGCAATATTCATTCATCCCACTGTCAACACATCACCACCTCCATCTGTCTCACCATCACCTCCACCACCACCATCAGCATCACTGTCATCACCATCATCATCTATCACCATCACCACCTCTATCTCTCTCACCACCAACTCTCTTACCATCACCACCACCATTGTCGCCACCATCATCATCACCTCTATATCTCTCACCATCAACTCTCTTACCATCACCACCACCATCATCTCTCATTATCTCCATCACCACGGCCACCTCTCTCACCATCACTTCCACTGTCACCACCACCACCACCTCCACAACCACAACCACCACCACCACCACCTCCACCACCACCACCATCCACCATCTCTCTCACCACCACTTCCACCACCCAAATGTTTCCCTAGGGTGTCTTAACTTGGCTCGCTCTCAGTATGCACCACAAGTTGTCTGCATCTCTCGCTCTCGCTCTCGCTCTCTCTCTCTCTCTTCATTGAGTGTCATATACTCTAAACACTTCAGTTCTCAAATGTCTCGTTCACACTCCGGAACTTTACAGTTTTTTGTTGTTCACTCCTCTATTTTCCTCGACTCTACTCTACTCTCTTAACTCGGGAACAGCAAGAAGACTCTTAAGGTTTTGGTGGTGAAAAGCGACAAACCTCTTAAGATCCAAGGCCTAAGTAAGGCTTTTAAAAGGCCCCAGTAGTACTTAAAACAAAGGAATATGTGATTAAGTGAGATAATTCCCCTCCATACCTCCTATCACTCCTCCACATGTGTCAAAACCCCCTCCTCCCCCCTTCAATTATCACCTATTTTTCCTCTTATTCCCTTGTTTATCGGTTTATTTACAGCGCCAATATCTCCAACCCGGTTCCAAGGTGTGTTCCTGCGCATATCCAGTGTGTAAGGAGAGAGAGAGAGTGAGAAAGAGGCTTCAGTCTGCCTCTAGGCTTTGAGAGAGGAGGGTGTAGGGCTCGCGCGTCTCTCACCTCATGACTGGACGGTCGGCAATAATTCGCCTTTTTCACACCCCAAATACTATTCCCGTTTGTTTTATTGATGTTACGTGTTAATATCTTCATATTAAACATAAAATAGGCATACATGAATAAGTATATGTTTAGCCCCATTCGTTTAGAAATTATATGACGTTCGGCCCAATAGTTTGGCGATTTTAACATCTTTCGCCCCATTTCGTTGTCAATTCCAAGACCTTTCGTGCCATTTATGTGTTGATGTTTTCCTGGCGAGTGATAGAGAGCCTGTAATTTTAAGAGGAACCGGCCTTTGGCCGGATAATGTTTCTACCAAAAAATGTACAAATTTATCTTGACGGGGGTCTAGTCTGTGCTTGATAAAGGTCCAGCGAGGAAACAAAAAAGATAATATAAATAAAAATATGTAAGCAAATAAATACGTCCCTCCCCCCTTTAACCTCTTCCCCAACCCTCTCCCTTCCTCTCTTATCCACTCTTCCACATCCCTGCCTATCCACCCTTCCCCTCTCCTCTCCACTCCTACCCACTCTTCCCCTCTCCTACCCACTCTTCCCCTCTCCTATCCTAACTCTTTCCCCTCTCCTATCCTAACTCTTTCCCCTCTCCTATCCTAACTCTTTCCCCTCTCCTATCCTAACTCTTTCACTCTCCTATCCACTCTTCCCCTCTCCTATCCACTCTTACCCTATCCTCTCTACTCTTCCCCTCTCCTCCTCTCCTATCCACTCTTCCCCTCTCCTATCCACTCTTCCCCTCTCCTATCCACTCTTCCCCTCTCCTATCCACTCTTCCCCTCCTCTCCACTCTTCCCCTCTCCTCTCCACTCCTTTCCTCTCCTATCCACTCTTCTCCTCTCCTATCCACTCTTCCCCTCTCTTATCCACTCTTCCCCTCTCTTATCCACTCTTCCCCTCTCCTATCCACTCTTACCCTCTCCTCTTCACTCTTACCCTCTCCTCTCCACTCTTCCCCTCTCCTCTCCACTCTTCTCCTCTCCTATCCACTCTTCCCCTCTCCTGTCCACTCTTACCCTCTCCTATCCACTCTTACCCTCTCCTCTTCACTCTTCCCCTCTCCTCTCCACTCTTCTCGTCTTCTCAACGATGCGGTGAAGGATTTTCGGAGAAGAAATAGACTCAGCACAGGACAACCAGGAAGGAGGACCGAAGACAGCGAGGACGGCAACCTACAAAGGAATTAAATACTAATCCGTCAAGAACCGCGAATTTGGATAAAGCTCCACCAACACGACCCAAATTCAAAACCGCCAGGGATAACGACCGAGGACCGAGGACAGCCATGAATGTAAATGTAGATCCGACCAGAACCAAAAATTCGATGAAAGAACATTCTGTGAGTTCTAAAACCGCAACTTTAAAGGTTTTCTATGCAAACGCTCGTAGCATACGCAATAAATTTTCAGATTTAGAGGAACTAGTGTTTACAGAAAATTATGATGTGATTGGCATAACAGAATCTTGGCTCAATACAGAAGATAGAGACTTTTTAGCAGAGTATTCACTTCCCGGTTATGTAATGTTTGAGAACAGCCGAATAAATAAAAATGGAGGTGGCGTTTTATTTTATATCAAAGAAAGTCTTAACCCGACCCTCGTGTCAAAACCTCAAATTGTGAACGTCGACACATTTTTTGTGCTAATAAAGAATAATAAAGGTACAAAAATAATACTTGCGTTAATATACAGACCTCCAGCCCAATCAGTGCAAACTGACCGAGAAATTTACGAACAAATTGCAGATGTAAGTAACTCACAAGATACCGTAATTTTTGGCGACTTTAATTTACATGTGACCAAGTGGGGCGATACTCTTACTTCACACTCCGGACATGACTTGTATACGAACTTGCAAGAGAGTTCGCTTTATCAATTTGTTCGAACGCCGATCCGTGGTAATAACGTTCTTGACATTGTACTTGCAACAAAAGAAGAATTGATAGAGAATTTGAATGTTGGTGATGAATTCAGTAACAGCGACCATCGTACGATAACTTTCACTTTAAAGTTTACTAGTAACGAACCAAATAGTAGCATCGAAAAAGTCCCTAATTTCAAGAAAGCAAACTTCCATAAACTTAGAGCTATGTTTAAAGAAACTGACTGGAGCTTTTTAATTAACAATAACGACATAAATACATCTTGGAAGTTATTCGAAACCACTTGCCTAAAAGCAGTGCAAGACTGCATACCATCGAAAATACGGCGTCCAGGCCATAATAATAAGCCCAAATGGTGGAATAAAGATATTTCAAACTGCCTGCTTGCTAAAAAATGTGCTAATGATATATTAAAATCCTCACAAAATGACGAAGAACGGCTGAAATTTGTAGAGCTACGACGCAAAGCCAAAAAGTTAATTAAGCAAAGTAAAAATACCTTAGAGTTACATATTGCGAATCAAAGTAAAACAAACCCGAAAGAATTCCATAGTTATATCAGAAAGAAAAAAATAGTTACTTCAACTGTTGGACCGTTAGTCGATGAAAATGGAGAATACACCAAAGACGAAGTACAAATGAGTAATGCCCTCAATACCTTCTTTGCATGAGTTTTTACAAAAGAAGACCTCAGTGATATCCCTACACCATCGCCGATTCAGATTGATAATTCAGATGTTCTAAGCAATATCACCGTTACAGAGAGAGAAGTATTGAATTGTTTAGATAAACTCAAGGTAAATAAAACGCCAGGACCTGATACAATCTCGCCTAGAGTTCTAAAGGAAGCTAAGGATGAGCTCTCCAAACCACTGACATTACTATTCAATAAATCCTTGCAGTCTGGAACTATGCCTGATCAGTGGAAGCTAGCCAACGTAACGCCGATATTAAAAAAAAGGCAGCAAATCCCTACCCAGTAACTATCGTCCAATTAGCTTAACCTCAGTTGTATGTAAAATGCTAGAAACGGTCATACGAGACAGACTCGTAAATCACTTAGAGGAAAATAACATACTTAAAGATACTCAACACGGCTTTCGTAAAAAACGTTCATGTTTAACAAACCTCTTAGACTTCTTCCACGATATCCTCAACCTCTACGATGAGAGTAAAGCTGTAGATATTATATACCTTGATTTTCAAAAGGCCTTTGACAAAGTTCCCCACAAACGTTTACTGCTAAAACTAAAAGCGCATGGAATACAAGACGGTGTGTTGAAATGGATAGAAAATTGGCTCAGCAACAGAAAGCAAAGGGTAGTCATAAACGGGATGGCATCTAAATGGACCAATGTAAGTAGCGGGGTACCCCAGGGATCGGTACTAGGACCAATTCTCTTTCTAATTTACATCAACGACAGATGAGGGTCTCACCTGTACAATCTCAAAATTTGCTGACGATACAAAAATTGCAAATAGCATATTCTCAAAAGAACAAGTTAACGATATGCAACACAATCTAGATCAATTGTCATGTTGGGCCCAAATTTGGCAAATAAGTTTCAATGCGGATAAATATAAAGTACTACATGTCGGATACCTAAATGAGAAAGCAAACTATTCGATGAATGGCACTCAGCTTAAGAATGTAAATAGAGAAACCAATCTGGGAGTAACAATATCGAGTAACCTAAAACCGAGTCAACAATGTTCAGAAGTTGTTAAGAAGGCAAACAAAATAATTGGCTTTATAGGCAGGTCATTTGAGCATAAATCCAAAGAAGTTATCCTAACCCTTTACAATTCCTTAGTCCGCCCTCTTCTGGAATACTGCGTTCAATCCTGGTGCCCTTATTACCAAAAAGATATAAACAAGCTAGAACGAGTTCAACGTAGAGTTACCAAAATGATACCTAGCCTAAAGAACAAACCATACGAAGAGCGTCTTAGAGAATTAAATCTATTTCCTTTAACCCAGCGCAGATTAAGAGGCGACTTAATTCAAGTGTTCAAAATCATCAAAGACATCGACAATATGAACTGTAGTAAGTACTTCACTATCGACCAATCTAATTACACGCGGGGAAACGGTTGCAAAATTATTGGAAAATCTTTTAACTCGCACGAATCTAAGAATTTCTTCTTCAATCGAGTTGTCAACTTGTGGAATGGGCTTCCCCGAAACGTTATAGACTGCATCACCGTTGATTCATTTAAACTCCGCGTAGACAAATATCTCTCATCAAGCCCGCGACTGACTGCGTTTGTAAATGAATAACTTTATTTTATCCCCACCTCAGTTGCTAACCCATCTGTCCTCTACTAACTTCCTAATCCTGCCACGGACATTAGTTCCAGGGCAGTAATTCCCTTTCCAATGTTCCCTTACCCACTCTAAACCACTGTTTGGACACTTGTTCCTCAGTGTTTTGGAGGACAAGCAACCTAGAAGGGTCACTAGATCTGTTGTTGCTTGATTTCCTTTGTACTTTGTACTCTTCCCCTCTCCTCTCCACTCTTCCCCTCTCCTCTCCACTCTTCTCCTCTCCTCTCCACTCTTCTCCTCTCCTATCCACTCTTCCCCACTCATGTCCACTCTTCCCCTCTCCTATCCACTCTTCCCCTTTCCTATCCACTCTTTCCCTCTCCTGCCTATCAACTCTTCCCCTCTCCTATCCACTCTTCCCCTCTCCTTCCTATCCACTCTACCCCACTCCTCTCCTCTCCTATCCACTCTTTCCCTCTCCTATCCACTCTTTCCCTCTCCTTCCTATCCACTCTTCCCCACTCCTATCCACTCTTCCCCTCTCCCCTTCCAATATAAATATTACAATAGCAACTGACATTGCTATTCAATGAATCCTTGCAGTCTGGGACTATGCCTGATCAGTGGAAGCTAGCCAACGTAACACCGATATTCAAAAAACATAGCAAATCCCTACCCAGTAACTATCGTCCAATTAGCTTAACCTCAGTTGTATATAAAATGCTAGAAACGGTCATAAGAGACAGACTCGTAAATCACTTAGAGGCATATAACTTACTTAAAGATACTCAACACGGCTTTCGTAAAAAACGTTCCTGTTTAACAAACCTCTTAGACTTCTTCCACGATATCCTCAACCTCTACGATGAGAGTAAAGCTGTAGATATTATATACCTTGATTTTCAAAAGGCCTTTGACAAAGTTCCCCACAAACGTTTACTGCTAAAACTAAAAGCGCATGGAATACAAGACGGTGTGTTGAAATGGAAAGAAAATTGGCTCAGCGACAGAAAGCAAAGAGTAGTCATAAACGGTAAGGCATCTAAATGGACCAATGTAAGTAGCGGGGTACCCCAGGGATCGGTACTAGGACCAATTCTCTTTCTAATTTACATCAACGACATACAGTAGATGAGGGTCTCACCTGTACAATCTCAAAATTTGCTAACGATACAAAGATTGCAAATAGCGTACTCTCAAAAGAACAAGTTGACGATATGCAACACAATCTAGATAAAGTGTCATGTTGGGCCCAAATTTGGCAAATGAGTTTCAATGCGGATAAATGTAAAGTACTACATATCGGAAACCTAAATGAGAAAGCAAACTATTCGATGAATGGCACTCAGCTTAAGAATGTAAACAGAGAAACCGATCTGGGAGTAACAATATCGAGTAACCTAAAACCGAGTCAACAATGTTCAGAATTTGTTAAGAAGGCAAACAAAATAATTGGCTTTATAGGCAGGTCATTTGAGCATAAATCCAAAGACGTTATCCTAACCCTTTACAATTCCTTAGTCCGCCCTCTTCTGGAATACTGCGTTCAATCCTGGTGCCCTTATTACCAAAAAGATATAAACAAGCTAGAACGAGTTAAACGTAGAGTTACCAAAATGATACCTAGCCTAAAGAACGAACCATACGAAGATCGTCTTAGAGAATTAAATCTATTTCCTTTAACCCAGTGCAGATTAAGAGGTGACTTAATTCAAGTGTTCAAAATCATCAAAGGCATCGACAATATGAACTGTAGTAAGTACTTCACTATCGACCAATCTAATTACAAGCGGGGAAACGGTTGCAAAATTATTGGTAAATCTTTTAACTCACACGAATCAAAGAATTTCTTCTTCAATCGAGTTGTCAACTTGTGGAATGGGCTTCCCCGAGACGTTATAGACTGCAGCACCATTGATTCATTTAAACTCCGCTTAGACAAATATCTCGCATCAAACCCGCGATTGATTGCGTTTGTAAATGAATAACTTTATTTTATCCCCCCCTCAGTTACTAACCCATCTGTCCCCTACTAACTTCCTAATCCTGCCACGGACATTAGTTCCAGGGCAGTAGTTCCCTTACCCACTCTAAACCACTGTTTGGACACTTGATCCTCAGTGTTTTGGAGGAAAAGCAGCCTAGAAGGGTCACTAGACCTGTTGTTGCTTGATTTCCTTTGTACTCCCCTCCACTCTTCCCCTCTCCCCTCCCCTGAGCCCGACGCACCAACCCGCCAACAACACTTCGCTCTCGCTGCTCGAAATTTGACCATAACTTGAGTACTCCATTACTCATCCCCTTATTTGTTTGCATGAGCTGTAGCTAAGCTCTAGCTTAAGTGCCCTGTAGTTGCTTTGCATGTAATTTTGCTGTGTTTTTGACTGATAAACGTTTGTTTATCGAGACTGCTTGTGTTTACATTTGTACCGGTTAGTGATGCCCGACGCTCTAAAGTAAACAAACTACTTGCTTGTTTCATATTATAAAGTTCTAGCAATTATTGTAGATATTTTATCCCTCACTGTAGTTAAGTGCTTAGCAAACCACCCAGTAGTTATCTTGCATGACATTGTACTGTAGTTTTGACTGATAAAAGTTTGTTTTTCAAAATTCTATTTGTCAAGTTAGTAGAGACGCCGCCGATACCAGCGCCACCTGTGTACACATAAACAAACCCTCTTCTTGTATTTTATATATCAAAGTCTAGCCAATACTGTACTTGGTTTAACTTTTTATCTTGGTTATCTATATAAATCGCACACACTAACATTTGTCAAGATAGTTTTAATATTGGGTTAGAATAGTTTAGTTACTGTAATACTTTTTGATAGCCTATTTATTAATCGCATTTCAGATACTTGTCACCATATTAATAGGCCTCTCACACTCTTGCCAGGGATATTACTAACTCCATTATTATTAGTATTGTGTCGACCACTGTATAAACTAATATACAGGCTTTAGCCTAACTGTGTCATACAGCTAACATAATTTTATTTTTATTTTCAGGCATAAAATTGTGTTCTATTGCTAACATATTCTTTTTGTGATTAACATATTATTTTTGTGATTTAAAGGCATTAACTTTACTATATTGCTAACCAATATTTTTTGTTACTGTACTGTATACTGCTTTCCAGTTTTCTCACTAGGCTAAATTAACCCTCTCCCACTTTTTTCCAGTAAATTTTGTAGCAAATTACTAGTCCATTTGCAATTTTCAGGCGTTAACTGTGTCATACTGCTAATATAATTTTTTGTTTTATTTTCAGGCATAAATTGTGTTCTATTGCTAACAAATTTTTTGTGATTTACAGGCATAATATTCTTTTTGTGATTAACATATTCTTTTTGTGATTTACAGGCATTAATTGTACCATATTGCTAACAAATACTTGTTGTTACTGTACTGTATACTGTTTTCCAGTTTTCTCACTAGGCTACATTAACCCTCTCCCATTTTTGTTCCCAGTAAATTTTGTAACAAATATCTAGTCCATTTGTGATTTTCAGGCTATAACTGTGTCATACTGCTAACATCAATTTTTGTTTTATTTTCAGGCATAAATTGTGTTCTATTGCGAACATATTTTTTGTGATTTACAGGCATATTAATTTTATCATATTGCTAACAAAATGTTGTGTGATTTTCAGGAATTAATTGTATCACATTGCTAACATAATTGTTTTTGTGATTTTCAGGCTTTAATTGTACCATTTTGCTAACATAAATTTGTGTGATTTTCAGGCATATTGTGATTATATTGTCATGGCGCCGCAACGAACCTGCACGAGTTGTTCCAGTAAATTTGGCCCTACCATGTTTGTTGATACTGATGTCCAAATTTGTAGATTTTGCCAGCTCCGAGAGAAGATTGCGGATGAATTGAATGCAGCTCACCGCAAGATCGATGCCCTGACTACGAAGCTTGAATCCCTTCAAGAATTTGCCACACTCAACGTAGGAGTGCCCTCGGCCCAAGAAACCACTACGATGTCAACCGCCATTCCAGTGCATACAGTACCGGTACCGGTACCCACACCAGCAGCTACCTTAGATGTTGCAGATAAAAATAATGACTCTACTCTCACTCCCCCCCAGGACAACTTTCAGTTAGTGAGAAACAATGTGCATCCCAGTACCAGTACCAGGAAGGTCATCCCGACAACATGCCAAAACCGCTTCAAAATTCTTGCTATTGACGAGGAAGAGGAAACGGAAGAAGTTCGGCTTGTGGGCGACTCCATGGTCCGTGGCCAATTAACCGAGTTCTGCGCCAGGGCACCCAGGACCAGAAAGCGATTCTGTATCCCAGGTGGCGGCGTGGACGACATTGTTGCGGCTGTGGAAGAGGTTTCCAGGCTCGCCCCCGCAAGCACTACGTACGTCATCCACGTTGGATCTAACGATGTCCAACGGACGCGGTCAGAGGAACTACTTTGCAAGTACCGGCGGCTGATCATGTCCTTCAAGGAAAATTCTAATAGAATCTTAATTTCAGGAATTGTTCCCCGGATTGATGTAGAAAACCGATTCTACAACATACCTACCAGTACAAATCGCCGACTAGCCAAACTCTGCAGGAAGGAGGATATCGGCTTTGTCGACACAGGATAATTTTTACTATGATAAATCTTTGTTTTCAGGAGATGGTGTACATCTCAATGAAGTAGGAGCTGCACGTCTTGGTCGTCTGCTGAACGATACAGTCAAGGATTTCCGTTCACAAAACGGGGTCAACCGGGGGTATCCGGGGGTAGTGTAAGTCAAATACGAACTGAAAATTCAGACAATGCACAATCAGTAACATCCAACTCTAATACTCTTAAGGTGTTTTATGTAAATGCTCGTAGCATACGCAATAAATTTTCAGATCTAGAGGAAATCGTGTTTACAGAACATTATGATATAATTGGCATTACAGAATCTTGGTTAAATACGGAAGACAGAGACTTTTTAGCCGAATATACGCTTCCTGGTTATACAATGTTTGAGAAAAGTCGGATCAATAGAAATGGAGGAGGAGTTCTGTTTTTTATAAAGGAAAGTCTTAATCCCGTCTTAATGTCAAAACCTCAAATTGCGAATATAGACATATCTTACGTACTATTAAATAATAAACGAGGAACTAAAATAACACTAGCTTTATTATACAGACCCCCAGCTCAATCAGTGCAAACTGACAGTGAAATTTATGAACAAATTGCAGAAATAACTAACATACAAGATACCGTAATTCTTGGCGATTTCAACTTACCCGTGACTAAATGGGGCGATATTCTTACTTCACACTCTGGACACGACCTCTATGCTAACTTGCAAAAGAGTTCACTTTTTCAATTTGTACAATCTCCGACCCGTGGTAATAATGTGCTTGACCTTGTACTCACAACAAAAGAAGAATTAATAGAGAATTTGAATGTTGGTGATGAATTCAGTAACAGCGACCATCGTACGATAACTTTCACTTTAAAGTTTACTAGTAACAAATCAAATAGCAGCATTGAGAAAGTCCCTAATTTCAAGAAAGCAAACTTTCATAAATTTAAATAAAAGCTTAAATAAACTGACTGGAGCTTTCTGACTAACAATAACGACATAAATACATCTTGGGAGTGTTTCACAACCACTTACCTTAAGGCAGTGCAAGACTGCATACCATCGAAAATACGGCGTCCAGGCCATAATGATAAGCCCAAATGGTGGAATAAAGATATTTCAAACTGTCTGCTTGCTAAAAGATTTGCTAATGATAGATTAAAATCCTCACAAAATGACGAAGAACGGGTGAAATTTGTAGAGCTACGACGCAAAGCGAAAAAGTTAATTAAGCAAAGTAAAAAGACCCTGGAGTTACATGTTGCGAATCAAAGTAAAACAAACCCGAAAGAATTCTATAGTTATATCAGAAAGAAAAAAGTAGTTACTTCAACTGTTGGACCGTTAGTCGATGAAAATGGAGAATACACCAAAGACGAAGTACAAATGAGTAATGCCCTCAATACCTTCTTTGCATCAGTTTTTACAACCGAAGACTTCAGTGATATCCCTACACCACCGCCGATTCAGATTGATAATTCAGATGTTCTAAGCAAAATCACCGTTACAGAGAGAGAAGTATTGAATTGTTTAGATAAACTCAAGGTAAATAAAAAGCCTGGATCTGATACAATCTCGCCTAGAGTTCTAAAGGAAGCTAAGGATGAGCTCTCCAAACCACTGATATTGCTATTCAATGAATCCTTGCAGTCTGGGACTATGCCTGATCAGTGGAAGCTAGCCAACGTAACACCGATATTCAAAAAACGCAGCAAATCCCTACCCCGTAACTATCGTCCGATTAGCTTAACCTCAATTATATGTAAAATGCTAGAAACGGTCATAAGAGACAGACTCGTAAATCACTTAGAGGCAAATAACTTACTTAAAGATACTCAACACGGCTTTCGTAAAAAACGTTCCTGTTTAACAAACCTCTTAGACTTCTTCCACGATATCCTCAACCTCTACAATGAGAGTAAAGCTGTAGATATTATATACCGTGATTTTCAAAAGGCCTTTGACAAAGTTCCCCACAAACGTTTACTGCTAAAACTAAAAGCGCATGGAATACAAGACGGTGTGTTGAAATGGATAGAAAATTGGCTCAGCGACAGAAAGCAAAGAGTAGTCATAAACGGTAAGGCATCTAAATGGACCAATGTAAGTAGCGGGGTACCCCAGGGATCGGTACTAGGACCAATTCTCTTTCTAATTTACATCAACAACATAGATGAGGGTCTCACCTGTACAATCTCAAAATTTGCTGACGATACAAAAATTGCAAATAGCGTACTCTCAAAAGAACAAGTTGACGATATGCAACACAATCTAGATAAATTATCATGTTGGGCCCAAATTTGGCAAATGAGTTTCAATGCGGATAAATGTAAAGTACTACATATCGGAAACCTAAATGAGAAAGCAAACTATACGATGAATGGCACTCAGCTTAAGAATGTAAACAGAGAAACCGATCTGGGAGTAACAATATCGAGTAACCTAAAACCGAGTCAACAATGTTCAGAAGTTGTTAAGAAGGCAAACAAAATAATTGGCTTTATAGGCAGGTCATTTGAGCATAAATCCAAAGAAGTTATCCTAACCCTTTACAATTCCTTAGTCCGCCCTCTTCTGGAATACTGCGTTCAATCCTGGTGCCCTTATTACCAAAAAGATATAAACAAGCTAGAACGAGTTCAATGTAGAGTTACCAAAATGATACCTAGCCTAAAGAACAAACCATACGAAGAGCGTCTTAGAGAATTAAATCTATTTCCTTTAACCCAGCGCAGATAAAGAGGTGACTTAATTCAAGTGTTCAAAATCATCAGAGGCATCGACAATATGAACTGTAGTAAGTACTTCACTATCGACCAATCTAATTACACGCGGGGAAACGGTTGCAAAATTATTGGTAAATATTTTAACTCACACGAATCTAAGAAATTCTTCTTCAATCGAGTTGTCAACTTGTGGAATGGGCTTCCCCGAGACGTTATAGACTGCAGCACCGTTGATTCATTTAAGCTCCGTGTAGACAAATATCTCGCATCAAACCCGCGACTGACTGCGTTTGTAAATGAATGACTTTATTTTATCCCCCCCTCAGTTACTAACCCATCTGTCCTCTACTAACTTCCTAATCCTGCCACGGACATTAGTTCCAGGGCAGTAGTTCCCTTTCCAATGTTCCCTTACCCACTCTAAAGCACTGTTTGGACACTTGATCCTCAGTGTTTTGGAGGACAAGCAGCCTAGAAGGGTCACTAGACCTGTTGTTGCTTGATTTCCTTTGTACTCCTTTGTACTCCCTTTGTACTCTTCCCCATTCTTCTCCTCTACTCTTTTCTCCTTTCCTTTCCTCTCCCCCCCCTCTTTCCTTTCCTCTTCCTCCCCCCCCCTTTCCTCTCCTCCCCCCTTTCCACTCCTCCCCCTTCTCTATCACCAAGTTTACAGACACAGTAGTTTAGGTTGGTGTTTGATTGGTTGTGTTGGGTTGTTAAGTTGTTGAATAAGTTGTGTCTGTGTTCCAACCTCCTCCCTCCCTCTCTTCAAATGGCGTTTGACAAGGTATCTCACAATAATTTATTAGGCAAATTAGAAATGCTCGGAATAAAGGGTAATATATATCAATGGATTACAAGCTGGCTTGCAAACAGAAAGCAAAGAGTTGTTATTAATGGTATAGAATCAGATTGGGTGCCTGTTACCAGCGGTGTGCCTCAAGGATCGGTACTTGGTCCGGTTTTACTTATCATATTATATAAATGATATTGATGTAGGTCTGAATAACTTTATCTCCAAATTTGCTGATGATACAAAGATAGGGAACATAGTCTTGACGATACAAAGATAGGGAACATAGTCTTGAATGAGGAAGACAGATGTAGCCTACAGTCCGACTTAAGCAAAATAGTGGATTGGTCACAAAAGTGGCAAATGCCCTTTAATGTTAACAAATGTAAAATTTTGCACGTTGGTTCAAAAAACAAAAAGTATGATTATGAAATGAAAGGCCAACCAATAATAGAAAACTCTATGATTAAAGATCTCGGGGTTATAATATCAGAAAACCTAAAATCCTCAGAGCAATGTGCGGCTGCGGCAAATAAAGCTAACAAAGCCTTGGGATTTATCAAAAGAATTTTGCCTATAAATACGAAAACATTAATTTGTCGTTATTCAAACGAGTTGTTAGACCCCATCTTGAATACTGAGCTCAGTTTTGGTCCCCGTATCTCAAGAAAGACCTTAAAAAACTCAAATATATGCAGCGTAGAGCAACTAAACTAATTCCTTCTCTGAACAGCAAGCCACATTATGAAAGATTAAAGAAATTAAGTTTGTTCTCGCTAAGAAAGAGGTTGCGAGGCCAACTTATCGATTGTTTTAATATACTTAAAGGATTTGACAGAGTAGATAATCAGTGCACTGTTCACGATTAATAACAATGCTGCAACCCGAGGTAATGGAATTACATCAATTAGAAAAAAAGGCATCCTTAGCTTAGATTTGACACATTTCTTTACAGTCAGTGTGGTTAAAGAGTGGAATAGTTTACCAAGGGAGGTGGTCGACAGTAATTCTATTTATACGTTTAAGAAAAGATTGAACGACCACCTGATGAAGGTTGGATTAATATAAATTAATCAGTAGTCATGTGTAATTTAATCAGTAGTCATGTGTAATTTAATCAGTAGTCATGTGTAATTTAATCAGTAGGCATGTGTAATTTAATCAGTAGTCATGTGTAATTTAATCAGTAGGCATGTGTAATTTAATCAGTAGTCATGTGTAATTTAATCAGTAGTCATGTGTAATTTAATCAGTAGGCATGTGTAATTTAATCAGTAGGCATGTGTAATTTCCTTTTCAAACTAATTTCTTCCTATGCTATATAAAAACTTTCCTTGTGGGCATTTCCTGACCCACAAGGTTACACTTCATCCTATTTTCCGGTACGGCTTTTTAGCCGGAGGGAGCGGAGGATGGGGAGAGAGCCTTCTATAATACTGTCCTATTCTTCCACTATAAACTGTCCCTGTCTAGTATCATTAAGGCCGGACCACCTAGTGGGGACCGCAAGGACTGTGTGGTCTGAGTAACTGTGTAACTCTCGATCTCTCTATCACTAAGTTTCCAGACACAGTAGTTTAGAGTTGGTGTCTGATTGGTTGTGTTGGGTTGTTAAGGGGAGGCAGACCGTTTTTTTTTCTGGACCCCCTTCTCCCTAATGTGTAGCCCCATTAGTTTTTATATTAGAAGACGTTCGGCCCATTAGTTTAGCGATTTTAACACCTTTCGCCCCATTTCGTTGTTAATGTTAAGACCTTTCATGCCATTTAGGTGTCGATTATTTCCTGGCGAGCGATAGCGAGCCTATAATTTTAAGAGGAACCGTTCGGCCTTCGGCCGGGAAATTTGTCTACCGAAAAATGTACAAATTTATCTTGAAGGGGGGGTCTAGGGGGTGTTTTTCTAAGCTTGATGGAGGTCTAGGGAGGAAACTAAAAACAAAAAATATGAATAAATTAATTAATAAACCAAACAAACGGCCAGTCTCCCCTCCACTTAATTAAAGTGTTAATCAAATTGTCTTTGGGTTCCAATTGCGCTTGTTGGTCCGGTTCATATTATCACCACCACATTACTTTTCATCTATCTATCTATCTATCTATCTATATGCTCAGGCCCAATCCCCATTTTTTCCTATTTTTTTATTTTTTATTTTTTATTTCATTCTATTTTAATATTACTTTTCATTTTTTGTTTTTGTTAACTTCATTACCTTTGCCGTGTTCTTTATTATGCATGACTAATCCCTCTTCCTGACGATGACAAGGTGGGGGGGGGGGGGGGTATCAATTAACCCTTCGAGGATATCAACCAATATCACCAACCCACTAATTAACCCTATTAGGTGCAGGGCGGGCCAATTTCGATCCTCCCTGTTTTACTCCATTAGCTTGGAGATTTTAAAACGTTTTACCTCATTAGTTTGGTGATTAAAATATGCTTCAACCCAATAAGGTGTCGATTTTTCCTGGGCGAGCGATAGAGATCCTGCAATTTGGGAGAAACCGGCCTTTGGCCGTGACATTTTTCTACCGAAAAATTAACATATTTAGCTTGAAGGGGATCTGGGGGATGTTTTTTTAGTTTGAAGGGGGTCTGGAGAGCCGTGTTTCTAAATATTGGGGTAAACTAAAAACACATTGTTCAAACATTTCTAAAACAATTGACACCCTCAATAATAATTAAACAAAATTCCATAAAAGGCCCCAAGACGTTGCACCAGATAGTGTTAACCCTTTGAGGATCATGACGCGTTTTGACATTACTTATGGCAATCATCTGACGATATTATACAACTTGGGAAGGCTCTGTGGGAGGTAAACACGGTCTCAATCAACCCTCTGACTTCCATAGATCCTTCCTAAGCTGCATACAATCGTCTAATGATAGCCAGAGTAGACTGTCAAAATGCGTCATAATCCTCAAGGGGTTAATTAACTTACAAATAAAGCTAATTCATTATATCAATTAAACTTATGAATGAATACATGTGGTACTCCAAGGATGCCAACCTAGGATACTCACACCGAAATTCTGCACACTAACCATTACGCTATCAAGACAGATATATCTACTGTATATCTGTATGTAATCATGCCTTGTATATTACCTATGTTACTGTATAGAAGTAAATATATCTACTGTATATCTGTATCTAATCATGCCTTGTATATTACCTATGTTACTGTATAAAAGTAAATATATCTACTGTATATCTGTATCTAATCATGCCTTGTATATTACCTATGTTACTGTATAAAAGTAAATATATCTACTGTATATCTGTATCTAATCATGCCTTGTATATTACCTATGTTACTGTATAAAAGTAAAGTATATTGTGTAGGGGGATCTTGGGGATGTGATTTAAGGGGAGGTTTTTAGTTTGGTCCCTAGATATCCATCAAGCTTAAGATTACACCCCCTTGAGCCCCTTTCAAGGTAAATTTGTAAATTTTTCGGTAGAAAACTGTCCCGGCTGAATGCCGGTTCCTCTTAAATTACAGGCTCGCTATCGCTCGTCAGGATAAAATCGACACCTAAATAGCACGAAAGGTCTTAAAATTGACAGAAATGGGTCGAAGTTTCTTAAAATCGCCAAACTAATGGGGCGACCGTCTTAAAATCTCAAAAGCGATGGAGCTAAACATGAGGGAGAAAGGGGTCCAGAAAAAAAAATCCTCAAGTCGATATCTCCCCTTAAAGCTTGATGGAGGTCTAGGGAAGAAACCATAATAATAAAAAAGTAGACGTGCCGTTTTGCCCAAAATCAAAACAGCATACCCAACTCTGCGATGGGTTACCATCATCGCTAGTAATACTATCACCATCATGATTCATACTATCACCATTAATCAGCACTACTACTATTATAATCATCACTACTACTCTCCCCATCATCACTACTACTCTCATCACCACTACTACTGTCATCACTACAACTTTCACCATCATCACTACTACTGTCACCATCATCACTACTACTCTCATCATCACTACAACTTTCACCATCATCACTACTACTGTCACCATCATCACTACTGTCACCATTATCACTACAACTATCGTCATTACTTGACACCATCATCACTACTAATATGATCATCACTACTACTACTAGTACTGTCACCATCATATCTATTACTGTCACCATCATATCTATTACTGTCATCATCATCACTACTGTCATCATCATTACTACAACCATCATCACTACTATTATCACCATCATCACTACTATCACCATAATCCCCACTATTACTACAATCACTTCTAATGTCAACTAAACTAACTTAACCTATCAAATGCAGGGCGAGCTGTTTTCACCCCCAAAACACCATCATCATTGCTGGGGGTGGAGGGGGCTGGGGAGGAAGGGGGGGGGGGGGGGGGGGGGGGCGCGATGGGGGCAAACCCATATTTTTTACCTAATATCATAACTATATCACAAATTCAAAAAATCTGTTTTAACTGACCGTCGCATTCACGCACCGAATGTTCGTGTGAAGTTTGGTGAAAATCCGTCGAACGATCTAGGATGAGTATTCGGACAGACAGACAGACACAGACAGACATTTCGGCCGGCATGTACAGTTGGTCAAAGTTCCAGCTGACCCACCCTCGTTCTGGGGCTCGCAGAATTATCTGGCAATACTGGTGTAGGAAGGAGGTGTGTCTTACAAAGATTGGGATTGGTAGATCTGATTTCGGCTATATCATTGTTAGAACATATACTAAGCAAGGGAAAGTAAGCCTATCTAAAATAAAAATGCATATATCGCTATGTATGATTCCGAACATTCACCCGAAGTTCGTAGATTTACTTTAATATTCAAGTTATTATATCCACTGATTGGCAACGCATATAAAACCTGCTGGCTGCCACAACATACTTTACTCTATTTTATAAGAATACATATTTCTGTTTTATTGGTGGTTGCTTAATGAAGGAGCATTTAGTCTTCACAACGTGAACATTACATAGTCTAATTTGCAGTAATATACAGGACAGACACAGGTAACACATTAATAGCAAGTGGTATCCCTACACCACTACACCAGTATTGCCAGCTAATTCTGCGAGCCCCAGAGCGAGGTTGGGTCAGCCGGAACTTTGACCAACTGTACCACTATACGGGGGGCGATACCACTCTGCTTACGCAGAGTTGATAAATATCTAAAAAAATATATATATATATTAAATCCTACACCCCTTAATTTGGTTTGTTATGACCTTACTGTAAATTTATGGAATGGCCTTGTTGTTGTTGCTGTACCCCAGGCTGTCTGGTCGAACAGCCCCAAGGTCCCGAGCAAGGCTAATGCCATAAACGAACGCCCCCACAAAACCTTCCTTGTTTACCACTAATAAAGCCTGGGTGACCGAAGCCACTCCAAGGTGGGGAGCTGTGGAGGGTGCGGAAACGCCCGGGAAACCAAAGCCCCACCCAAAGCCCTGTGCCCCTCAGCAATTATGAAATGGAAAGTTGAGGGACTGGCCTTGTTATCGGCACTACCTTAAGGTTACTAAAACAGTCAAGTTAGAAAAGAATTATAGTCAAGGATAAGGTGTGGGAATAACTTTGAAAAGTTGACTAACTGAATATGAACACCATACGAGGAGGAACACTTTATAGACAACGTTGTTGTTGTTGTTATCGTTCCCTAAGCTGCCTGGCCGAACAGCTCCGAGTCCCTAAGGAAGGCCATGGCCGAGATCGGGCTTTCCCACTGGTCTCTCAAGGAGTGTAGATAATGTTGGCATAAGTGATTGTGTAGAATGCAGTATTCTATGATGTGTTTAATAGTATGGGGTGCTGTGTTACATCCTGGACAGGCGTCGACGTGGAGTCATCCATTATTGAGATAATCGTCATTATAGACAATGTTTCGCAGATAGCTTCTTCAGATATAGACAATGTTTCGCAGATAGCTTCTTCAGATATAGACAATGTTTCGCAGATAGCTTCTTCAGATATAGACAATGTTTCGCAGATAGCTTCTTCAGATATAGACAATGTTTCGCAGATAGCTTCTTCAGATATAGACAATGTTTCGCAGATAGCTTCTTCAGATATAGACAATGGTTCGCAGATAGCTTCTTCAGATATAGACAATGTTTCGCAGATAGCTTCTTCAGATATAGACAATGTTTCGCAGATAGCTTCTTCAGATATAGACATGTTTCGCAGATAGCTTCTTCAGATATAGACAATGGTTCGCAGATAGCTTCTTCAGATATAGACAATGTTTCGCAGATAGCTTCTTCAGATATAGACAATGGTTTCGCAGATAGCTTCTTCAGATATAGACAATGTTTCGCAGATAGCTTCTTCAGATATAGACAATGTTTCGCAGATAGCTTCTTCAGATATAGACAATGTTTCGCAGATAGCTTCTTCAGATATTAGCGACCTGAAAAAGCTATCTGCCAAACGTTGTCAATAAAGTGCTCCTCTTCATATGGTGCATATATTCAAGGATAAAGTATAATTGACCTATGAGAAAGTTGAAATATGTATGTTTATGGAAACTTATTATAACTGAAAGGTTGTATCCCTAACTATTAGTGGAGAACTAAAGTACAGTTATATACATTATTTACATCGTTCTTAACACCAATAACACTCCAAATGAAATTAATGAAAATATGAGATTCTCCCAGGATTCGAAACCAGGATATCACATGTCAGTAAAGTATCTGTCTATTAAGACATCACATTACAATTTAATAAACCTTTATTACCATTATGAATACTTGTCAGTCATAACATTTGACTTCACCTCTTTCCTTCCTGCCATGACACACTCTCACTCTCTCTCACCACTGTTTGGACACTTGATCCTCAGTGTTTTGGAGGACAAGCAGCCTAGAAGGGTCACTAGAACTGTTGTTGCTTGATTTCCTTTGTGCCTTCTTCTTTGCTATCCTTTCTTTCCATTTTCCCTTATCGGGTATGCTATCACTACTAGAATTAAGTCCTGACCACCTCCCTGGGATCGTAAGGTCTGTGTGGCCAGTGTATCTATGTTAAGGGGAGATCTCCACTTCAGGGATTTTTTTCTTGACCCCTTTCTCCCTCATGTTTAGCCCCATTGCTTTTGATATTATAAAACGTTTGCCTCATTAGTTTAGCGATTTTAAGAATTGTCACCCCATATTAAGCCCTTTCGTGCTATTCAGGTGTCGATGTTATCCTGGCGAGCGATAGCGAGCCTGTAATTGAAGAGGAATCGGCCTTCGGCCGGGACATTTTTCTACCGAAAAATGTACAAAAGGGACTCAAGGGGGTGTAATTTTAAGCTTGATGGAGGTCTAGGGAACAAACTAAATACCCCTCCTTAATATACCTTCCTCTCTCTCTCTGTATCCCTTTACCTATCTATCTATCTACGTCTCTCTCTTTCTCTCTCTCCCTCATCAACTTCCAATAATTAGTTGCTATCTTAACTTCACGAGCCCAGAGTGGCATTGTTACGTTTCCCACCCACCTGATGCGGTTTGTGAATATCCTATCATCAATATTACAAATTGAAATTAATGAAATTATGTGGTTCTCCTAGGATTCGAACCCAGGACACCACACACAGAACTTACACGCTCTAACCATTACACCATCAAGACAGTTACGCTATTTAGTGTGGTGTAATGGTTAGGGTATTAAACATGGGTATGTGGTAACCCAGGTTCGAATGTGTATGTGGTAACCCAGGTTCGAATGTGTATGTGGTAACCCAGGTTCGAATGTGTATGTGGTAACCCAGGTTCGAATGTGTATGTGGTAACCCAGGTTCGAATGTGTATGTGGTAACCCAGGTTCGAATGTGTATGTGGTAACCCAGGTTCGAATGTGTATGTGGTAACCCAGGTTCGAATGTGTATGTGGTAACCCAGGTACGAATGCCGGGAGGATCACATGATGTCATTAATTTCATTGGGAGGTGTTTTAAGTTGGAAGTTAACATTAATTAATTAGATTATTCCATACAAGTATCAATTACATTTATGATTAAATAGTGTAAATAACAAATGGGCTTAGCCGTATGTATGCGTGGTAATGGGCTTAGCCGTATGTATGCGTGGTAATGGGCTTAGCCGTATGTATGCGTGGTAATGGGCTTAGCCGTATGTATGCGTGGTAATGGGCTTAGCCGTATGTATGCGTGGTAATGGGCTTAGCCGTATGTATGCGTGGTAATGGGCTTAGCCGTATGTATGCGTGGTAATGGGCTTAGCCGTATGTATGCGTGGTAATGGGCTTAGCCGTATGTATGCGTGGTAATGGGCTTAGCCGTATGTATGCGTGGTAATGGGCTTAGCCGTATGTATGCGTGGTAATGGGCTTAGCCGTATGTATGCGTGGTAATGGGCTTAGCCGTATGTATGCGTGGTAATGGGCTTAGCCGTATGTATGCGTGGTAATGGGCTTAGCCGTATGTATGCGTGGTAATGGGCTTAGCCGTATGTATGCGTGGTAATGGGCTTAGCCGTATGTATGCGTGGTAATGGGCTTAGCCGTATGTATGCGTGGTAATGGGCTTAGCCGTATGTATGCGTGGTAATGGGCTTAGCCGTATGTATGCGTGGTAATGGGCTTAGCCGTATGTATGCGTGGTAATGGGCTTAGCCGTATGTATGCGTGGTAATGGGCTTAGCCGTATGTATGCGTGGTAATGGGCTTAGCCGTATGTATGCGTGGTAATGGGCTTAGCCGTATGTATGCGTGGTAATGGGCTTAGCCGTATGTATGCGTGGTAATGGGCTTAGCCGTATGTATGCGTGGTAATGGGCTTAGCCGTATGTATGCGTGGTAATGGGCTTAGCCGTATGTATGCGTGGTAATGGGCTTAGCCGTATGTATGCGTGGTAATGGGCTTAGCCGTATGTATGCGTGGTAATGGGCTTAGCCGTATGTATGCGTGGTAATGGGCTTAGCCGTATGTATGCGTGGTAATGGGCTTAGCCGTATGTATGCGTGGTAATGGGCTTAGCCGTATGTATGCGTGGTAATGGGCTTAGCCGTATGTATGCGTGGTAATGGGCTTAGCCGTATGTATGCGTGGTAATGGGCTTAGCCGTACGTATGTATGCGTGGTAATGGGCTTAGCCGTATGTATGCGTGGTAATGGGCTTAGCCGTATGTATGCGTGGTAATGGGCTTAGCCGTATGTATGCGTGGTAATGAACATGAAAAATGGTAGTGACGTGTATACAAAATATCTTGGTGGAAAAAATAATTTGTCTTTCAGGGTGACAATCTTTCATAATTAGATAGCGAGGTCGGTCGTTAGAGATCTGTGCCCCATACCATAAGGTTTTCCTTTCATTTAAACATTAGGCTATTCAGTGTGCAGTTGGGTGTGAGTACATGATTACATTGATATCCAGTATTCGATAAATGGATATAAAATCGTAGTCATGTACTTAACCTTTAAGGGGAGGTATTTAGTTTGTTCCCTACGTTTTCATCAAGCTTAAAATTACACCCCCTAGACTCCCTTTCAAGATAAATTTGTACATTTTTCGGTAGAAAAATGTACCGGCCGGAGGCCGGTTGCTCTTAAATTACAGGCTCGCTTTCGCTCGCCAGGAAAAAATCGACACCTTAATGGCACGAAAGGTCTTAAAATTGACAGAAATGGGGCAAAATGTCTTAAAATGGCAAAACTACTAGGGTGAACGTCTTAAAATCTCAAAAGCAATGGGGCTAAACATGAGGGAGAAGCGGGTCCAGAAAAAAATCCTTCAAGTGGAAATCTCCCCTTAACTGTCTTGATGGTGTAATGGTTAGTGTTTAAAATCTGTATGTGGTGACCCGGGTTCGAATCCCAGGTGGATCATATGCTTTCATTAATTCCAGGTGGATCATATGCTTTCATTAATTCCAGGTGGATCATATGCTTTCATTAATTCCAGGTGGATCATATGCTTTCATTAATTCCAGGTGGATCACATGCTTTCATTAATTCCAGGTGGATCACATGCTTTCATTAATTCCAGGTGGATCATATGCTTTCATTAATTCCAGGTGGATCATATGCTATCATTAATTCCAGGTGGATCATATGCTTTCATTAATTCCAGGTGGATCATATGCTTTCATTAATTCCAGGTGGATCATATGCTTTCATTAATTCCAGGTGGATCATATGCTTTCATTAATTCCAGGTGGATCATATGCTTTCATTAATTCCAGATGGATCACATGCTTTCATTAATTTAATTGGGAGATGTTTGGTGTTGGGAGTGAAATGAATAAATTAGATCATAATTTGATTGTCATTTGAGACATTTGTGAACCCTCAGATTCCCACGGATGTTTTCAAAGTATAGCCTAAATGATCTGAGTTAGAATACTAAAGTAAATCAATCATAGTGTTATCAAACGTGTTAACATGGTAGTGTAGCAATCTTGACAATGCTACCACCAGAAGATACAATACAGCTCAGTTACATACCTTTAACAAACCAGACTGTGGTATCATAGCCTTGGTTCCCTGTACCTCTCTCTCTGTGTGGTACTAGGGCCGCAGATGGTCTTGTTATCTGGAAGAGAAATACTGACTGTAAGAGTATAATACAACATTACTTGTGTACATTTGTTTTTGTTTTTTGTTTTTTCTGTATGCCAGACACCGTAATTCCCGAGAACATGAACATCAGGCGTGGTCACATATCGCTGGGTCAAGTTGCCTCGGGCTTAACATTTACAGTACCAATAATTTATACGTTAACATAAAACATAACATGACCGTTTTTCTGGACCCCCTTCTCCCTAATGTTTAGCCCCACTAGTTTTGAGATTATAATACGACACCCATTAGTTTGGCGATTTTAACACCTTTCGCCCCATTTCGTTGTCAATTTTAAGACCTATCGTGCCATTTAGGTGTCGATTATTTCCTGGCGAGCGATAGCGAGCCTGCAATTTTAAGAGGAACCGGCCTTCGGCCAGGAAATTTTTCTACCGAAAAATGTACAAATTCATCTTCGTCTAGGGGGTGTTTTTCTAAGATTAATGGAGGTCTAGGGAGGAAACTCAAAAAATATATATGAATAAATGAATTAAAAGACCAAACAAACGGTCAGTCTCCCCTTAACCGAACATCTGGAACGGCTTCGGTCTACCGGACTCGGAACTGTTCGGTCAGACAGTCTGGGGAAGAACAACAACAACAACAACAACCACAACAACAACTACAACTACAACAACCACCACAACAACAACCACAACCACAACAACAACAACAACAACCACAACACCAACAACAACAACAACAACAACTACAACGACAACTACAACAACAACAACAACTTGACAGAATGAATGCCATATGAGGAGGAGCACTTTATTGAGGTTTCCCAGACAGCTGCTTCAGGTTACTAATAGTTACTGACCCGAAGAAGCTACCTGCAAAACGTTGTCAATAAAGTGCTCCTCCTCAAATGGTGTATATTCATTATATTGCCACCAGCCAACTTTACTTCTAAACTCAATTAATGAAATCAACAAATACATGTGGCACTCCAAGGACTCGAACCTAGGATACTCACACTGAAATTCCGGGCATATACCGTATTCATGAAATAGCCTCCAAGTCTTTCAGATAAAGAATCAATAAATGAAGATAATATTATACTGTACCAAATGCAATAACATTATAGAAAACGTTGCTACAACCAAAACAATAAAAATAAACAAAAGATAAATAAATAATAATAATAATAATAATAATAATAACAATAATAATAATAATAATAATAATAATAATAATAATAAAGTTCCAAAAAGTTAAAAGGTTAAGGGGGCCCACCTCGTTCTTTTTTCTCTTTCTCTCCCTCTCTCTTTGGCTTGTATCCATTCGGCCCCATTCATCCTACTGTTTTAAGACCCACATCTAGGTGTCAATATTTTCCTGGCGAGGGGTAGCGAGCCAGCATATATACAGTATATTTTTGTTTGGACAGCAAGCTAAGTTTGTACATTTTTCGATAGAAATTTTTTTCGAAGCCGGATTTCTCCATACAATGCTGGCTGGCTATCGCTCGCCAGGAAAAAATCGACACCTGGATGGGGATAAACGTCTTAAAACAGTTGGCTGAATGGGGCCGAATGGATACAAGCCAGGAAAAGAGATAAAAGGAGAGCAAGATAAAAAAGGCAGGTGGACCCCCCTTAAATAACATTCAACCCCGCTATATATTTCACAGACCAAATATTAAAACTCATCCAGGCAAATATTAAGAAGTCTAGAATAAGTCGGCGGAAATCCAATTTAATGTATTCTCTCACATTAAAACTTTTATTCTTGCGTTTTCATCACCATTTAGACTCGCATTTTCAGTAATAATATAATTACTCGCACGTCATAATTGTATATATATTAAAGGTATTTCACTGTTCGTATTAGATTAACCCCTTCAGCACCATGACGCCTTTTAACCTTTGATTCTGGCTAACATTTGAGGATTTTATGCAGTTTAAGAAGGACCTGTCACTAAGAGGGTTTATTGATATCGTAGTTACCCATTTAAGTAGGATAGGTAGATTACACACTAAACAAAAAAAAAATCGTCTAATGGTAACCAGGATATGATGAACATTACGTCATGGTGGTGAAGGGGTTAAGGTGGAGGTTTTCTGGAAAACATTCGCCCTCATGTTTAGCCCCATTAGTTTTGATATTTAAAAAGAATCGCCCCATTAGTTTGGCGATGTTAAGACCTTTTGTGCAATTTAGGAGGAACAGGTTTCTGACCAAAGCATTTTCCTACCAAAAAATGCACATATTTTTTTCGAAAGGGGACTTAGGGGATAGTTCTATAAGCGTAATGCAGGCTTACGGAGGAAAGTAAAATAAATAATAAATACATATATCAACAACTATATCAAAATGTTCCTTTAATGTGGCTGTGGTCTGTAGTAATGTCTGTTGGTCAGCTGTTAACACCTTAATGTGGCTGTGATCTGTAGTAATGTCTGTTGGTCAGCTGTTAACCCCTTAATGTGGCTGTGGTCTGTAGTAATGTCTGTTGGTCAGCTGTTAACACCTTAATGTGGCTGTGATCTGTAGTAATGTCTGTTGGTCAGCTGTTAACACCTTAATGTGGCTGTGATCTGTAGTAATGTCTGTTGGTCAGCTGTTAACACCCTTAATGGCTGTGATCTGTAGTAATGTCTGTTGGTCAGCTGTTAACACCTTAATGTGGCTGTGATCTGTAGTAATGTCTGTTGGTCAGCTGTTAACACCTTAATGTGGCTGTGATCTGTAGTAATGTCTGTTGGTCAGTGTTAACACCTTAATGTGGCTGTGATCTGTAGTAATGTCTGTTGGTCAGCTGTTAACCCCTTAATGTGGCTGTGATCTGTAGTAATGTCTGTTGGTCAGCTGTTAACACTTTAATGTGGCTGTGATCTGTAGTAATGTCTGTTGGTCAGCTGTTAACACCTTAATGTGGCTGTGATCTGTAGTAATGTCTGTTGGTCAGCTGTTAACACCTTAATGTGGCTGTGGTCTGTAGTAATGTCTGTCGGTCAGCTGTTAACACTTTAATGTGGCTGTGATCTGTAGTAATGTCTGTTGGTCAGCTGTTAACACTTTAATGTGGCTGTGATCTGTAGTAATGTCTGTTGGTCAGCTGTTAACACTTTAATGGCTGTGATCTGTAGTAATGTCTGTTGGTCAGCTGTTAACACTTTAATGTGGCTGTGATCTGTAGTAATGTCTGTTGGTCAGCTGTTAACACTTTAATGTGGCTGTGATCTGTAGTAATGTATGTTGGTCAGCTGTTAACACTTTAATGTGGCTGTGATCTGTAGTAATGTCTGTTGGTCAGCTGTTAACACTTTAATGTGGCTGTGATCTGTAGTAATGTCTGTTGGTCAGCTGTTAACACCTTAATGTGGCTGTGATCTGTAGTAATATCTGTTGGTCAGCTGTTAACACCTTCACTGGCTAAAATGACAGTTTTATTCCGTTAACCCGTGGAGCCCCAGCGACGCGTCTGACGCGTCGGCTATGTATGTAACGCACAGCCCCAGAGACGCGCCTAACGCGTCACCCTTATAGCTCCAGTCGTAAGTCTCAGAATGGCTCTAGATTTATATGGGAACTACTTTGGGATCCGGCGGACTACTTCCAAAACGTTTTGTCCAAACGCGTGCGCGCGCGGGGACGGGAGAGGGCACCCGCCTTCTCACACCTCATGGTCAGTTTACCGCGCACCCTCTCGAGTGAAACACCATGTCTCGTCGTTATAATGCCCGCCTTACCCGCCCCTGCAGTACAGAGGAGGTCATGGATATACTGTACGACACTGACAGCCCTGATAGTGACACTGACTCGGCATTGGACGAGTCTGGAGACGAGTATGCCCCCTCCCAAGCAGAAATAAGAGAGCTAGAGGAAGAGCTTGCTCAGATTCCTGTCAGGCGGCGTAGGCCGTCACAAAGACAGCAAGGGGCAAGTGCACCTCCCCGCCGCCCACTTCCCCAAGACCCCACTGAATCCTCAGAAAGTGGGGAAGAGGTTGTTGTTGCAGATGAACCTGCTGACCCTCAAAATTACGTGCGTGTACCTGGGGAAGAACGAAAGGGATTGAAGAGAAGAAGGGGCGAGTCTGGGAGTGAAGATGAGGTACCCCCACAACCCCGCCTGCCTTCTCCCCCACTTCCCATAATCTCCCCACTCAAGAAAAATACCCCGGGGAGGTTCTATGGTCGTCACAAACCTAGTGACGAACAACCTGGTGATGGAGAAATGGGACAACGTGGTGCGAGACAAAGGCGGTCACGTGACCCAAAACGCTCCCTCTTCCCTCCTGACCCAGAGCACGAGGGGGGGGATGAGTCACCACCACCATCACCACCACCACCACTACTACCAGACTCTCCGCCTCGCCATTCTTCCCCCCCACTATCACCTTCAGGCTCCATCCCGTACACCCCCCCACGAATGTCTCCCTCACCTGAACCAGGCCCCTCCTGCGCCACTGCATTATCACCAGCCTCTCCACAACGCCCCGATCTGCCCCAACGCCCTGCAAGCAAACGACGTGGGCGTGTCATATCTCGCGGGCGTGCCACCCGCGGCCGAATGCAGAAGGTCAAACAAATAAGACGCCCCAGCAACGAATCGAGCTCTAGATCTAGCTCTCGATCAAGTTCGAGGTCTAGCTCCAGACCCAGGTCCACCTCTCGCCCACGCCGCCCACGCTCCACCCGCACCCGCCCAACCCGCCCCGGTGCCCCTGACGATGACCCTGATGAGCCCGATGCCCCATCTAGCGACGACGAAGGCGCTGATAGGTGGGATTGGGTGGATGGGGAAAACTATCTACCAGGACAATACCACTTTTTGGGGGCAGCTGAGGCCGGCCCTACCATGCCCAATCGTGGACCTGACACCACAAGACTGGGTGTTTTTCTGCAGTTCTTCACTGCCAACCTTGTCGGCTTGATTGTTGACCAGACGAACTGGTACAACTATTATTTTATGGCAGGGAAGGAGCAGAAGAGGAACTCGGCACGTCTCTCATGGGTGGATTTGTCTTCCGATGAGTTCTACGCATTCCTGGCACTGGTCATCCTGATGGGGGTCACCAAGAAGACGTCTCTCAGGAAGTACTGGTCATGTGATCCCCTCATCGCAACCCCCTTCTTTGGGAAAGTCATGAGCAGGAATAGATTCACGGCAATCATGGGAAACCTGCACTTTATTGATAGCCTGGCAAGCCACACCAGGAACCAGGAACGCCCCAGGAATACCAAAGACCCGATGGAGAGGATAAGACCTATATTTGAATACCTCAAAACAAAGTTTGCAGCCTCCTTCAAACCTTACCAAAAACTAATCATTGATGAGAGTCTGGTGCTATGGAGGGGGAATATTAGCATCCGACAGTACATCCCCAGCAAGCGTCACCGTTATGGCCTGAAACTTTTCGTGATGTGCGATTGCAAGACCGGTTACATCCAGGACATCATCCTTTACATGGGCAAGGTCACTGAACTGGTGGAGGAGAGGACATATGGGATATCTGGGGCCGTTGTCATCACCATGTTGGAGGGATATTTGGACAGGGGACACATCTTGTACCTCGACAACTGGTACACCAGCCCTTCCCTTGCCAAATTCCTGTATAGCAGAAACACTGGCGTCTGTGGCACCGTCAGGAGGAATCGTGTATACATGCCAGAGCTACCCGAAAGGCGGGAGAAGGGCTCCATCATCCACCTCCAGGCAAATAATATCTTGATGCTCTCGTGGATGGACAATCGTGACGTCAATATCCTCACCAGTATCCACCTGCCCCGCTTAGAGGACACCAAACGCCGTGATAGAGCCACAGGTGAGGCGGTCAAAAAACCTGTTGCAATCATTGACTACAACATCAACATGCGGCTGGTTGACAAGTCAGACTCTGTCATATCGTCGGTCGAGTGTGCCAGGAAGACGATGAGGTGGTATAAAAAACTATTTTTCCACCTACTCGACCTCACCCTCTACAACTGCCACATCCAATATCATGAAATAACAGGTGAAGTTGAGACGATGGAGTCGTACTGCATCGAACTTGCACGGGAGCTTCTGTTCTTCTTCAGGGAGGGTCCACGCCGCCAGCAACGTCCCGCAGCTCGTTTTCAAGCACCAGAAGGCCCCGCCAGACTGACACAACGCCACTTTTGCGATTTTGTCCCGCCCAACGAAGTAAAACCCAACCCACGCAGACGGTGTCATGTGTGTCGCAACACAGGCAGACGCACACCAAAACGGCAAGACACCCGGACGATGTGTGAAGAATGTGATGTGGGACTGTGTTTTCCCACCTGCTTCAGGGAGTATCACACCCTCGAGCACTTCTAAGTGTTCAAAGTGTTCAAAGACTGCGATAAAAGACGCTATAATGTAATACTAACAGTGTATATAAAAGACGCAAAAAGTGAATATAAAACAGTGTGTATATATATAATTTACAAGTGCAAAGTACCGAACAATATAAAACACTAAGTAAATTCTAAACTTATAAAACTGTGTGCAAATAATTATAAGAATAAGAGACAATAAGTGCGTAAAACAATGTATATACACCTCATAATCTTAGGTAAAACAATGAACAAGTACAAATAATTCAATGAAAAGGAGACACAGAGTGACCTTGAGTGAAAGTGACAGCCAGACAGAGAAAGAAAGAGGGAGGGTGCTGTGGGTCACTCGCTCCGCTGTATGGCCGTGTGTTCGTACGTGCGTTTTGTTATTGTCCTGAGCAAAGATGGCCGCCCAAGATGGCCGCCATCACCATGGCAACGGGGACGCTAACACTCGTGCGCACTTGTAATACTTGAATGAAGACACTTATCACACTACAACTTCAGTTATATTTACATTATGTGATATACAAAGACATTCTATGAACTCTGAAGCGCACTTTATGTCCGAGAGGTGCGAAATAAGTCATGCTGCCTGGCGGCTGGCAACTGGCTGCTGGCGCGGGAGATTTGAAATGGCGCTAAGGCTCCTCTGAGGCTGGGGACCCCCACTACCTCCCAGGACCCCCAAATGGCCTAGGTAAGTACTTTTTTCACATTTCTTCATGTCTATCATTATTTTCTAACACATTCTGATATATTTATAAAAAAAAAAAAAAATTGAAAATTGCCCGGGTTCTGGTGCACAAAAATAATAAAACCGGCCGGGGCTGTACGGGTTAAGGAAGGAACTTTGAGAGTCAGAAAGGAGGGGACTCCGATCCTTTTTACAGTGTAATCTAAGGGAGGTATCTTCTTAAGGGGGGATATCCACTTGAGGGATTTTTTTCTTGACCCCTTTCTCCCTCATGTTTAGCCCCATTGCTTTTCTAATTTTAAGACGTTCGCCCCATTATTTTGATGATTTTAAGAACTTTCGACCCATTTCTGTAAATTTTAAGACCTTTCGTCCAATTTAGGTGTCGATTTTATCCTGGCGAGCGATAGCGAGCCTGTAATTTAAGAAGAACCGGCTTTCAGCCGGGACATTTTTCTACCGAAAAATGTACAAATTTATCTTGAAAGGGGCTCAAGGGGGTGTAAGTTTAAGCTTGATGAAAACGTAGGGAACAAACTAAATACCTCCCCTTAAGCTGCAGACAATCTCTAATGATAACCAGAACAAAACAATAATGATACCAAGACAGTTATGCAGTTATAATTAATTAATGTATACAGTATATTATACAGGGCGTCCCGCGAGTTTTGTCAAATACTTCCAGAGATGAAAGATTAAGTAATTCTAAGCAAAAGCGGTTATTTACACAGGCTTTTGGGGGCATTGTTTATTAGCTATGGACCCTTAAAATCGGCATTTTGGGTTTTTTTTTTGTAGTTGCTAACCCTGTTTTTCTTCAATAAGATGAGGATAGAAACAAAAACTGTAAAGTGTATTATGAAGCATGATATCAATACTTTAAACTGAATATTACAAGAAACCAACAAAACTTAATTTTAAGCTCATCATCACGGAAAGAAGAAAGGGGTTACAGAGGATTTTTTTGGTGTTTGCTGTCAGTTTAAACCCATTTTCCGAGTAATAAAAATGAATAGCGATAACGTTAAATGCTGTATGATGGTGCATGGTATCAATACTTCATGAGAACACCAAACAATCCTCTGTAGCTCCTTTCTTCTTTCCGTGATAATAAGCTTAAAATTAGGTTTTGTTGGTTTCTTGTAATATTCAACTCCATGCCAAGGGAAATTATGAAGTACGATGTAGGGAAGTTTTTGGTGTCAGTTTGAAGTATTAATATCATGCTTCATAATACACTTTATAGTTTGTTTTCCTATCCTCATCTTATTGAAGAAAAACAGGGTTAGCAACTACAAAAAACACCAAAATGCCGACTTTAAGGGTCCATAACTACAAAACAATGCCCCAAGAAGCCTATGTGTATATAACAGTTTTTACTTAGAATTACTTAATCTTTCATCTCTGGAGGTATTTGACAAAACTCGCGGGAACCCTGTATATATATATATATATATATATGTTTGTGTGCGTTTAAAAGTACATGTTTTAAAATGGTTAAATTGTTTTACATACACAGTGAACTATAAATAAGGTTTGGGTATTTTTCAGAATAAACCTTCCACTATAATTGGAGTTTTTTCTTTCAGAGTCCAGGTAGAAATATTGTAACCAGTTATATGTCTAAGTCAAGAGAGAGAGAGAGAGAGAGAGAGTGTGTGTGAGTGTTTCTTATAAAGTACAGCCAGAGATATTGTGACCAGTTATATGTCCAAGTCAAGGGGGAGTTTATACCAATATTTTACTGTGATGGTTCTGTGTGTGTGTGTGCGTTACTGTGTGTTACTGTGTGTATGTGTGTGTGTGTGTATGTGTGTTTCTGTGTGTATGTGTGTTACTGTGTGTATGTGTGTGTGTGTTACTGTGTGTGTGTGTGTGCAGTGTGAGTATGAAAGTGTAAGTATGTGTGTGTGTGAGTACAGTGTGTGTGTGTGAGAGTACAGTGTAAGTGTGTGTGTGTGAGAGTACAGTGTAAGTGTTTGGGTGAGTACAGTGTAAGTGTGTGTGTGTATGTGAGAGTACAGTGTATGTGTGTTTGAGTAAAGTGTAAGTGTGTGTATGTGTGTGTGAGTAAAGTGTGTGTGTGAGTGAGTAAAGTGTGTGTGAGTAAAGTCTAAGTGTATGTGTATGTGAGAGTGAGTAAAGTGTGTGTGTGTGTGTATGTGTGAGTGAGTAGAATGTAAGTGTGTGTGAGTGAGTAAAGTGTGTGAGTAAAGTATAAGTGTATGTGTGTGTGTGTGTGAGTAAAGTGTGTGTGTGTGTGTATGTGTTAGTGAGTAAAGTGTGTGTGTGTGTGTGTGTGAGTGAGTAAAGTGTGTGTGTGTATGTGTGAGTGAGTAAAGTGTGCATGTGTGAGTGAGTAAAGTGTGTGTGTGTATGTGTGAGTGAGTAAAGTGTGTATGTGTGAGTGAGTAAAGTGTGTGTGTGTGTGTGAATACAGTGTAAGTGTGTGTGTGTGTGTGATTGAATAAAGTGTAAGTATGTGTGAGTGAGTGAGTAAAGTGTAAGTGTGTGTGAGTAGTGTGTGTGTGTGAGTAAAGTGTGTGTGTGTGTGAGTGAGTAAAGTGTAAGTATGTGTGAGTAAAGTGTAAGTGTGTGTGTATGTGTGAGTGAGTAAAGTGTAAGTGTGTGTGTGTGAGTGAGTAAAGTGTAAGCGTGTGTGTGTCTGTGTGAGTGAGTAAAGTGTAAGTGTGTGTGTATGTGTGAGTGAGTAAAGTGTAAGTGTGTGTGTGAGTGAGTGAAGTGTAAGTGTGTGTGTGTGAGTGAGTGAAGTGTAAGTGTGAGTGAGTGAAGTGTAAGTGTGTGTATGTGTGAGTGAAGTGTAAGTGTGAGTGAGTGAAGTGTAAGTGTGTGTATGTGTGAGTGAGTGAAGTGTAAGTGTGAGTGAAGTGTAAGTGTGTGTATGTGTGAGTGAGTGAAGTGTAAGTGTGAGTGAGTGAAGTGTATGTGTGAGTGAGTGAAGTGTAAGTGTGAGTGAGTGAAGTGTAAGTGTGTATGTGTGAGTGAGTGAAGTGTAAGTGTGTGTGTGTGAGTGAGTGAGTAAAGTGTAAGTGTGTGTGCACGTGAGTAAATTAAGTGTGTGTGTGCGTATGTAGAGTAGAGTCAAAGTTAATTAGTCCAGCATTTATAGGTTATCTGTTGACGATGGCCTAGTATAATCCTAGATGAAAGAGTTCAATATGTTTACCCCAACCCTATGTCTTATACATATTTTATCTCAGTTAGCCCCACATACATACCAAACCTCCCATTTTCTACAACATATGATCCTTATGTTTTCTAAGGCCCATTTTCTCCATATATGTTGGATATTCACCACCACTTTATTATGCTGACTCATTATTACCAGTTAACTTAGTAAAGGGAGATGGGCCGTTTTTATTTGCTCATTTATGTACATTTTTATTTATTTTTTTAGTTTCCTCCGTAGACCTCCATCAAGCTTAAAAAACACCCGCCCAAGACAAGATAAATTTTAAATGTTTCGATAGGCCGGTTTCTCTTAAATTACAGGCTCGCTATCGCTCGCCAGGGAAAAAAATCGACAGCTAAATGACACGAAGTCTTAATATTGACAATGAAATGGGGCGAAGGGTCTTAAAATGTCACTGGATTGGTAATCCAATGGACCCGGGTTCAAATCCCGATATGTCAATGGGAAGATATTATTGGGATTGAATTTGTGCTGTACCTAGTATCAGTGCATTACCACAAAGCCCACCGAAATGCCAAAAAAATACCCTCATTGTTCCCTGATTAAATAACACTATGAATATTCCCACATTCAAAATATGTTACAGGGGGACAATGCCTAGTGAGTTCACTGCTCAATAGGTGGCGTTGTGAGAGTGAGGGTCTGAGTCTGGAGGGTGAGACGGTGAAGCACTTGAGCGAAGCAACCAGCCGCTTCAGAGATGGAGCTGCTTCGAGCCATGATGGATGCTTCACATGTCTCACTCCCCAGACTGGAACAAGACCTCACGGGCTTCACCGTGTTGAGCGGTGGAATGTACAGGCTCTCAGCCTATGCCCGCGAGGGAGTAGTTGGAATATAGAAAAAAAAAAAAAAAAAAATCGCCAAACTAATGGGCCCAACGTCTTATAATCTGAAAACTAATGGGGCTAAACATGAGGAAGAAGAGGGACCAGAAAAACAGACCATTCCTCCCTTAAATATATGTTGTTGTTTTGTTTTTTTCTCTCACAGTTATCCCCACATAATTATCAAACCTCCCATTTTCTTCTGCAACGTGACCCTTTTGATTTCTGAAGGCCATTTTTCCATCTATGTTTGTTAGATATTCACCAGCACTTTATTTGACTCCATATTAACATTAAATAGGGTTTACATTTTGTTCGGTATATATATATATTTATTTTATTTTATTAGTTTCCTCGCTAGACCTCCATCAAGCTTAAAAACACCCCTTAAATGTGTACATTTTTCAGTAGAAAAATATCCCGGCCGAAGGGCGTCTACTCTTACAGGCTCGCTATCGATCGCCAGGGAAAATCGACACCTAAAAGGCGCAAAGATCCTAATACTGACAAAGAAATTGGGTGAAAAGTCTTAAAATCGCCAACCTAAAAGAGCGAACGTTTTTTAATATCAAAACAAATAGAGCTAAACATGAGGGAGAAGAGAGTCTAAAAAAGCGACATATCTACCCTTAAGGGGAGATCTCCACTTGAGGGATTTTTTCTTGACTCCTTTCTCCCTCATGTTTAGCCCCATTGTTTTTCTAATTTTAAGACGTTTGCCCCATTATTTTGACGATTTTAAGAACTTTCAACCCATTTCTGTCAATTTTAATACCTTTCGAGCCATTTAGGTGTCGATTTTATCCTGGCGAGCGATAGCGAACCTGTAATTTAAGAGGAACCGTCTTTCAGCCGGGCCATTTTTCTACCGAAAAATGTACAAATTTATCTTGAAAGGGGCTCAAGGGGGTGTAATCTTAAGCTTGAAGGATATCTAGGGACCAAACTAAAAACCTCCCCTTAAGCTGATGAGTTCAGTGTTCCTAGACTAACCTTCCATAGATCTATTATTTAACAAATCAAATTGGCAGCTGAGAAATATATAAAGGCGGAATGTTTGTCAGTGAATCAAATATGTCAAATTGATCTGGTTGTTGTTGTTCCCCAGACTGTCTGACCAAGCAGACATAAGGTCCCGAGCAAGGCCAAGGCCATAACCGAGCGCCCCCATAGAACCCTCCCTCGTTGGAGGGCGTGGTTACCATTAGACGATTTTCTTTAGTTTATTTATCTCTACGACTCAAATGGGTCAATAGGATCTCAATAAATGGGTCAATAGGATCTCAAAAAATGGGTCAATAGGATCTCAATAAATGGGTCAATAGGATCTCAATAAATGGGTCAATAGGATCTCAATAATGGGTCAATAGGATCTCAATAATGGGTCAATAGGATCTCAATAATGGGTCAATAGGATCTCAATAATGGGTCAATAGGATCTCAATAATGGGTCAATAGGATCTCAATAATGGGTCAATAGGATCTCAATAATGGGTCAATAGGATCTCAATAATGGGTCAATAGGATCTCAATAAAACCCTCTTAACCCCTTCACCACCATGACGTAATTGTCATCGTATTCTGGTTACCCTTAGACGACTTTCTTTAGTTTACAATTTACCTCTAGGACTGCCATGGGTAAATATTATCTCAACAAATCCCTCTTAACCCTATTAGTAACGGTGGCGTCGTTTTACCTTTATTCTGGCTACTATTGGACGATTTTATTCAGCTTAAAAATGGCCTCCAGCAACTAACCCGTTCAGTACCGGTGACATCCTTTAATTATATTCTTGCAATGATTAGACGATTTTATTCAGCTTAGGAAGGACCTCTAGCAATAACAAGGCTTCAAGCTATCTCAACCAACCCTTTTAAGTACCACAGGTCCTTCTCAAGCTGCATAATATCTTTTAAATATAGAGAATAAACTATAACAAACGTCGCTGGCACTCAAAGGGTTAAGAGGCTTCGAACTATCTCACTTAACCCTGTTTATTACCACAGATCCTTCTTAACCCTTGTCTAGCGGGGGGTTTTGGGCTTATTCAGGCCCTCCTGAATGATAAATCAAGTATCTGAATGAAAAAAAATGTATTCAGCAAAATACTAGGTGCTAAAAGCTGCAAAATGAGACCAAAATGAGCTACGTAGCACTCGTGGTTCTCATACAGTGGTACCAGTAACATGGGAGTTTAGCGTATAGCGGTATATTTTTTACAGCTACGCTCACTACTGGCTACACTGCCGGCCTCTCGAGAACACAGGGAGGGTGAGTCAGTGGGCGGCGGTAGGCCCTGGGAGTCGGACGTGTGGCCCGCTGCACTCCCAGCCATTTGCACTCGATATTAACCCTTTAAAAGCCTTAATAATGCTCCTAACTTGCTGCAAATTGGCGCCCGGCTATAGCCGGACGCCGCCAGTTAAGGGTTAAACTGCACAAAATGGTCTACATATTGCTAGAATAAACTTAAAAAGACGTCGCCGATACAGAAGGGGTTAACACTTATGGGGATTAACCCTTACAGTACCGGAGACTTATTTTTGTTGTATTCCAGCTGCATTTAGACGATTTTATGAAGCTTAGGAAGGATATATGGGGCAAAAAGGTTTAATTGCGATAGTCTGTACTCTTTTAACGGGTAGACATCCTTCCTTAGCTGAATAAACCTTTTAATAGTTCCAAAATATATTGAAAAGGACGTCACTGGTACTGAATGAGTTAACAATATAATAATACTGTATATTACCATAATTTTAAAACTTTTTGGGGGCAAATATAAGACACTTATATTCAGCTTTGTAGGAGTTTTAAGCTATTAAGGGGAGGCAGTTGGTTTTTAGAGTCCTCCTCCTCCCTCATGTTTAGCCCTATTAGTTATGAGATTTCAAGACATTCGCCCCATTAGTTTGGCGATTTTCAGACCTTTTGCCCCATTTCTTCTCACAATATTAAGACCTTTCGTGCCATTTAGGTGTCGACTTTTTCCTGGCGAGCGATAGCGAGCCTGTATTTAAAGAGGAATTGGCCTTCGGCCGGGACATTTTTCTACCAAAAAATGTACAAATTTATATCAAAAGGGGAGGCTTGTGGGTGTTTTTGTTGAAGTTGGATAGAGCTTTAGAGAGCAAACTAAACCCCCTCCTTGAACCATTGAGCCGAACCAGTAAATTATGCTGCACAATACCGTCTGGGCTCCCTTAAGGGGAGGTTTTTAGTGTGTTTCCTAGACTTCCATCAAGCTTGAAATTACACTTCCTTGACCCCCTTTCAAGATAAATTTGTACATTTTTCGGTAGAAAAATGTCCCGGCCGAAGGCCGGTTCCTCTTAAATTATAGGCTCGCTATCGCTCGCCAGGAAAAAATCGACACCTAAATGGCACGCAAGGTCTTAAAAGTGACATAAATGGGGTGAAAGTTCTTAAAATCGCCAAACTAATGGGGCAAACGTCTTAAAATCTCAAAAGCAATGGGGATAAACATGAGGGAGAAAGGGGTAAAGAAAAAAATCCCTCAAGTGGAAATCTCTCCTTAAAGGACAGCTCCATCAAATTTCTCCTAAGCTTAACCCTTTGAGTACCAGCGACGTGTTTTATTTTGCTCTAGCCATATTCAGAGGATATTATGCAGCTTTGGGAGGATCTATGGTAGTTAAAAGGGTTGGTTGAGATAGTCTGAAGCCTTATTAATACTAGAGGTCCTTCCTAAGCTGAATTTAATCATCTAATAGTTACCAGACTATGATAAAAAGGATGTTCCTGGTACTGAATGGGAGGAGGGGTCGTTTTTCTGGTCCCCCTTCTACCTCATATTTAGTCCCATTAGTTTTCAGATTTTAAGATGTTTGCCCCATTAGTCTGTCGATATTGAGACCTTTTGCCCCATTTCTTTGTCAATATTAAGACCTTTCTTGCTTTTTAGGTGTCGACTTTTTTCCCTGGCGAACGATAATAAGCCAGATATTTGGAGACAAAAAAACGGCCTTCCGCCGGGACAATTTGCTACCAAAAAAAATATACAATTTTATCTAGAAGGGGGATCTAATGGATGTTTTTTTCTTCAAAGTTTGATGGAAGGAACTTAAGAAATAATAAAAAGATGAACAAATAAGCAAATAAATACGCCCATCCCTCCTTCACAATACATACGCCCATCCCTCCTTCACAATACATACGCCCATCCCTCCTTCACAATACATACGCCCATCCCTCCTTCACAATACATACGCCCATCCCTCCTTCACAATACATACGCCCATCCCTCCTTCACAATACATACGCCCATCCCTCCTTCACAATACATACGCCCATCCCTCCTTCACAATACATACGCCCATCCCTCCTTCACAATAAATACGCCCATCCCTCCTTCACAATATCGCCTAGTGATAGTCAGAATAATCTGAGAGAGCGTCATCCTGTTTATATATCCTTGAGTTTATATATATGTAACATGATCACCGTCATATCAGCACCCCCCCCCCCCCATCTCTCTCTCTCACACAATCTTTACCTTACTCTCAAGTTTCTACACCAAGAAGCACTCATATTATTCCTTAGTTCCCTCTCTCTCTCTCTCATCCACAATTTTTACCTTACTCTCAAGTTTCTACACCAAGAAGCACTCATATTATTCCTTAGTTCCCTCTCTCTCTCTCTCTCATCCACAATCTTTACCTTACTCTCAAGTGTCTACACCAAGAAGCACTCATATTATTCCTTAGTTCCCTCTCTCTCTCTCTCTCTCTCTCTCTCTCTCTCTCTCTCTCTCTCTCTCTCTCTCTCTCTCTCTCTCTCACACACAATCTTTACCTTACTCTCAAGTTTCTACACCAAGAAGCACTCATATTATTCCTTAGTTCCCTCTCTCTCTCTCTCTCTCTCACACACAATCTTTACCTTACTCTCAAGAGTCTACACCAAGAAGCACTCATATTATTCCTTAGTTCCCTCTCTCTCTCTCTCTCATCCACAATCTTTACCTTACTCTCAAGTTTCTACACCAAGAAGCACTCATATTATTCCTTAGTTCCCCCTCTCTCTCTCTCTCCCTACTGAATGAATTGGTAGGTAAGTATGTGTAAACAAACTTTCGACTAATTTCTTTCTATCCTATATAAACACTTTCCTTGTGGGCAGTCTAGTAATATTAAGGCTGGACCACCTACACTATTTTTGCAGTAGGGAACGCAAGGTCTCTCTCTCTCTCGCTCTCTCTCTCAGTATGCACCACCACCAGTTAAGATAAAGTGTTATGGACAAATATTATCCCAGGCTGCAGTTATTACCGATTGGCCAATAACAATAATTCACACCAGGATTTATTTACTGGAAATAATATATATATATATATATATATTATATAAGGGCAAGCAACACCAAGGTGAACACGAACATCTTTATTCTGGTACCGGTTACGTTTCGACATTAACATAATTATGTCATCATCAGACCTAAAGCAATAAGAAATAAATTTATTAATAATTTATGTTAACATTTAAAGCAAATATATTTTTAATAATAATTTAGAAAAACATAAAAAATTAGAAATCGCGAAAACAGAGATAGAAACAAACACAAACAACAGCAACAGCTAAACCATATGTGAACTACGTGTAGATATTGTAGGCTAAAATATACACAATACCTTAGAAACATAATAGGTTGGAGGAGAATTCCTGGGTGCCCAAGGTGGGCTTAAGATGGTGAGTGAGGAGGGACTCTGCTATTAAGATGGTGAGTGAGGAGGGACTCTGCTATTAAGATGGTGAGTGAGGAGGGACTCTGCTATTAAGATGGTGAGTGAGGAGGGACTCTGCTATTAAGATGGTGAGTGAGGAGGGACTCTGCTATTAAGATGGTGAGTGAGGAAGGACTCTGCTATTAAGATGGTGAGTGAGGAGGGACTCTGCTATTAAGATGGTGAGTGAGGAGGGACTCTGCTATTAAACGGGTGGTGTCACCAGAACAACTGAAAATTACTGAAATTTTTTTTTTGTTAATGGAATGGCCTAAAGGTTCACAATGGTCTCGAATGGCTGAAAAGGATGGTTTAGAAATGGGAAGTCCAGTTCTATAAGATCGACCCAGGTGCTCCGCAACCCTCGTGTTTAAGTGCCGTTTTGATTGGCCTATATAAGTTGCATTACAGCAGCTACACTTATATTGATAAACAATAGAGGATTGCAGAACATCCGGGATACGATCTTTGAATTTGAAATGATGTGACAAAGTATTGGTAGGTTTGAATATTATTCTCAGGGGAACTTGGGGATAGAAGCAACCAATCAATTTTGTGACTTTATGGCGTATCGAGTAACTTGGTGGTCCTAAAAATGGCATAGTGAAAAATATTACTGCCTTTTTAGCAGTCGGTACGGGGCTCGGGACTTGGAAAAGTTTATTTAGTTGTTTACCAAAACAGTTTTCAATGAATGAAATAGGGAAACCATTTGAATATAAAATGTGTTTGAGATATTCGAGTTCATTGTGAAAAGACAAATATGAGGAACAAATGTGGTAAGCACGGGTGACTAAAGTTAAGATTAAATTTAGTTTGTACTGTATCAAGATAGATGAATTAAATTTTGTCGTTAAACCTGTGAAGGTTGGTTTCCTGTATATTGAAGTATTAAATGAGTCAGGTGTTCTGTTAATATTTATGTCTAGGAAGGGGAGTTTACCATTTGTTTCAGTGTCGGAAGTAAACTTAATGTTTTCATGTTGTGAATTTAGATAAGCTAAAAAATTTGGAACGTGATCGGGAGACTGGAATAAAAAGAATGTGTCATCTATGTAACGTCTGTAGAGCAAAGGTTTGAATTCTATAGAACAGTTGTCAAGCCATTGTGTTTCGTGATAAACTAAGAATGAATTAGCGAGACTGCAACCGAGAGGATTACCCATAGAAATACCGTCTACCTGTTTGTAAAATGAACCATTGAAAATGAAAAGGCTGTCTTTAGCGGCGTATGAAAGTAACTTATGGAACTGATCTTTGGAGAATCCGTTGACAATATCCGTCAACTGGACTTCCCATTTCTAAACCATCCTTTTCAGCCATTCGAGACCATTGTGAACCTTTAGGCCATTCCATTAACAAAACAGATTTTTCAGTAATTTTCAGTTGTTCTGGTGACACCACCCGTTTAATAGCAGAGTCCCTCCTCACTCACCATCTTAAGCCCACCTTGGGCACCCAGGAATTCTCCTCCAACCTATTATGTTTCTAAGGTATTGTGTATATTTTAGCCTACAATATCTACACGTAGTTCACATATGGTTTAGCTGTTGCTGTTGTTTGTGTTTGTTTCTATCTCTGTTTTCGCGATTTCTAACTTTTTATGTTTTTCTAAATTATTATTAAAAATATATTTGCTTTAAATGTCAACATAATTTATTAATAAATTTATTTCTTATTGCTTTAGGTCTGATGATGACATATGTTAACCCATAACTGGCAGCACGCAACATATGTCGAGTGAAATAAATGTGGACTGTGGCGGTGCACGACAGCTGTCGAGTGCCATTTTCAGCACGTAATGTTGCTGAGAGAGAGAGCCGAGCGGTGGGACGAGCGTAACCTTATGACCGCTCCCCACGACCACCGCGGGTGTACTGAACTGTATTCTAACTTCCTCCCCCTCTTCTCACTCGCTACACAGGGAATTATGTACGGAAATTACCTTATTTTAGGTTTTTTGCACTCGTGTTGCACGATCGTTGCAAGAGAACCAGTGGTCGTACAAGGATGGTTCGGGTGTCATTGGAAAGCTCTGTTTACGCCCTTTCAGGGATAGATACTTGTTTTACGCTCTGGGTCTTGTTTATGCATGAAAATTAGCACGGAAACAACCCTATTTAGGGTAAAAAAAAACGGTGGGCGGTACATAGAAATTACCGCCTAGGCCGCTCTTAAGGTGTTAATGTCGAAACGTTACCGGTACCAGAATAAAGATGTTCGTGTTCACCTTGGTGTTGCTTGCCCTTATAAGACTCCGCTTCCCCCGAGGAGAATCTATTGCCACTACTATATATATATACATATATATAAACACCTCCCAATGAAATTAATGAAAGCAAGCATGTGATCCACCAGGATTCGAACCTGGGTTACTACATACATATAAACAAGCTGTATCATATCAATTACATAGCTGGTCCTAATAGCTTACAAATAAATATTCAAATATCATTCACATTGTGAACATATTTATTTCGCTTCTTCGGTCTCATTGTAATTCCTAATTTTTATCTCTCTTCTTCTCTCCCTCCCTTCCCTTCTCCCCCTTCCCTCCCACACCACTCCCTCCCTCCACGTATACTATCCACTGTTCTCCCCCCTCCCTCTCTCCCGCCCCCTCCCACACCACTCCCCTCCTCCCTCCTCACACCACTCCCTCCCTCCCCTCCTCCCACTACTACCCCCCCTCCTCCCTCTCTCCCGCCCCCTCCCACACCACTCCCTTGACCCTCCACTCCTCCCTCCCCTTCTATGCACTGCCACTCCCCTCCTCCTCCTCACACCACTCCCTCCTCCCACACCACCCCCCTCTCTATGATATATTGTTAATGCTTTTGTGTTTACATGCATGTGAAATAAGAGTAGGGTAAAGGAATGGGTATAGGTCTATAATTGCACCTATACGAGCTAAACAAATTATTATTGTATTTAACAGGAAGGTATGATGAGGTAAGTGATGTGGTATAGGTGGCAATATGCGGAAATGGATTATAAAGGCATTCTGCCCCCTCTGACCCCCTTACGCAAATCTACGGTTACTCACTCCATCCCAACTGGATTTCTACTGGTTACTCACTCCATCCCAACTGGATTTCTACTGTTTTACCCAACCAGCGGGGGTGTGGGGACGGCAGCCCCCTCCCATAATACTAGGTTAGGTTAGGTAAGGTTGTTAGGTTACGCTAATGTCTCTCTGAAACAATGTAAAATCCGTGTCACATCTAGATTGATAGACTTTTGTCAGAGGGGGCGGAATGCCCTTATAATCCATTTCCGCATATTGCCACCTATACCACATCACTTACCTCGTCGTACCTTCCTGTTAAATACAATAATATATTTTTTAGCTCGTATAGGTGTAATTATAGAAATTTACCAAGGAATGTATAATCACCTTTGTCCTTCTGAGACAATGTATATGTAATTGTATGTGTTTATGCTAATCCCAATAAAGAATAAAATAGAATACAAAAACTCTCTCTCTCTCTCTCTCACCAAGATCCCAGACTAGTAAGTTCACATGAGTTGGCTAAGCAGTGTTGGATTAGTTTGTGGTCCACTATTAAGTTGTTTGATACCCAAGTTGCTTGACTTAGATTGACAAGTATATTTCTTGAATATGTCTAACTTTAAATGTTGTTTCTTTTCAGGCTCTGTCTTGAGTCGGCCACCCTCAGCTATGGGAATGTGCCTGAGTATGTACAGTTGGCCAACTTAGTCCTGCGACAAAATGTTGTGGTGTGTGGAGGTGTTTGGCATATCATCTGTAGTAAACAATGTAGTTTTATGAATGAATCGCTCAAACCGAAAGACGTGTGGAAGGAGGGATATGATTGGTTGAGGTGAGGAACATGGTGAAGTTCAATGTAATTATATAATTGTATTACTACAGGGGTAATCTAACTTCCAGAAGGACATTGCGTATGAAAGGAGTATGAAATGAAGATGTTTACAATTTATATTAATACTCAACTATACATAGATATTAATATATTATTAGACATGGCAGGAATGTGAGTGGTGGTGGCAGGAGGGTGGGGATTCGAATATGTTTAAACGAGACGGTCCGGCGGGTCTACATAACTAACAAGTGAATGGTTGTTTTCTCAATGCCTGTATAGTGATCATAATTATTAGGCTTAAAACGTCTATGTAAAGTAAAATATTTACTCATATTATCTTCTACGAAAATATTACCAATAGTATTGAGGTATGAACTTTAAATATTACCAATAGTATTGAGGTATGAACTTTAAATATTACCAATAGTATTGAGGTATGAACTTTAAATATTACCAATAGTATTGAGGTATGAACTTTAAATATTACCAATAGTATTGAGGTATGAACTTTCGTTTGTATGAATATTATGAATTCATAGTTCCCGATTTATCTTCATTGCCGTCTTACGCTTTCCTTTATAAAGTTTGCAAGTAACCTATGCGAATAATAAGCTCCCTGGTAAAGATTGGATTTTTCCTCAGTATATGAGAGGTCGTTCTTAACCCATTCAGTACCGGTGACATCCTTTGAACTTTATTTTGACTACTTTTGGACGATGTTTATACAGTTTGAAAAGGGCCTTCAGCAATTAACAGGCTTCGAACTATATCACTTAACCCTTTTATTACTACCACGGATTTTCTTAAACTGTACAAAATACATTTAATTATACCTAGAATATAATTTAAAATACGTCGCCGGTTCAAAAGGGGTTAACATATTCAATTGAAAAACGCCAAGATCTCTTTTATCCAGCAATTACCAGATGTTATTATGTATCTAATGAATTGCCACGCTAACTAATGCGATATACTTGTTTTCTTTCTTATGTTGTCCATTTTAGAAGTTACAGTCTTTTCTAACGGCCCTTAAATTACTGTATTATTACCAAACCTATAATGTTCCCCACTCGTCCTTCTACACACACATAATAATTGTGGAATGGAGGTAGTGTTAGGGGTACGGGTGGGTGTGATAAACGGGGATAAACGAGTAACCGTATATTGTTGAGTGACTGGTTGACACTTTTACATAATTGGAACCATACCAATACATAATATTGTAAACATTTTATGGTGTATATAATATCAGGGATTTACAGTTTACTGTATATATTATTATGACTAAACAGGAAGTTTAGCACATACCGGTACTCATTTGGTGATATAGAGCAAAACAAGCTTCGATCAAACACATACACAACAACATTAAGGGTTAATTGAACCAGACTCCCAGAGGACAATTCTCAGACAACAATGTGATGGGCTTTTGGGCAACAAAGAAAAGATAGGATCATAACATAGTATGGTGCGACATAAGTTCAGATGACACAGGGGAATACAAATACACTGTGCCGCTAGGAGATCAACACATATCATCACCTGTTCTTAGCCGTATCCAAATATTGATTAAAACAATCTTACGTCTGTCCTAGAATACCTTTACTACCTAGAGTTTCCTAACATACCGTATAAATAGACAGTCAAATCATACATTATTTATTATATAATGTTAATAGACAAATAATTATAATTATATAATGTTAATAGACAAATAAGAATAATTTAAATTTTCACTTGAACTGAATATTAGAGGCCCTTCCTAAGCTGAATAAAATACAGTAAAGCAACTGGAACTATAAATATGTGATTATTGTATTGAAGAGTATTATTGAGTATTTAAACTATTTTTCTTAAGAGAGATCCTTCTGAAACTAAATGTCATATGCTTGTGATAACTGGAAACACATACACGTAGACATAGTTTGCAAGAGGATAAGATCGTAATAAATAATGATCGATAATAAGGAAATGTGTAGTACTCTAGGGATTACCCTAATAAAGCATATATATATTTTGAAGACATTAATCAGCTGATAATACTGGTACACATTTATATAATTAGTGCCATGTTGTTCATCATATATAGATAGATATAGATAAATAGATGTAATAGACATACAATTATCCCGATATTTCACGTTAAGTGGCTGGCCAGTCCTAATACTAATTGCAAGACTGATTAATAATTTAAGAGACCCCGAACACGAGTTTTAGCATTAATTTAATATTATATTTAATTTGTTTGTCTTCTTCGATATAGTGTTGTTTTATACCAAGGGCCGTCGGAAATTAGTATTTACCCGTTATCCAGCAATCTAGAAACACGTCCTCCACTAATTGGGAGGAGTATGAAGATCAGGGAAAATGTGGGGTTAAGTAAAGAATTTACAATGAATTTTTTTTTTTTTTAGAAAAGTGGCCTTTATAGCGAATTAATGAAAAGGCACTGTAAAATTACCTTCTATGGGGAGAAAGATTGAAAAACGTACTGTGAAAATAGAAAATTTTCTCTATAGCGAGAGTTTGGGAAAATTGGTACTGTAAAAAATCATACTCAATAGCTGGCTCTGGGATACAATATGAATTGAGGGTAAGCTGATCCGCATCTACAATACAGTCACGGCGGTATATGCTGGACCAGGGGATCAATCATTTTCTACACCACACACGTGTTTTTAATGACTATTAATATTTCCGAAGTATTCCAGAAATTAAAATGAAGAAAAGTGGATTATAGGAGTAGCTCAAAGTATTGCTTATATGTTCAGTACGCCAGTGTGCACATGTTGTTGACACATCCCCTGGTTCAGCATTTATCGCCGTAACTCGATATGTTGCCAGTAAGGGGGTCTAGTTAGGGTTGCCATGGGATACAGAATGGATTGAGGAAGAGTTCATGTCCCCGTGACATAATTATGGACGCTGTAGGATACACTATTAATAATAACCTTATTTAGATCAAGGACATAAACTGAAATGGTCTCTCCCTATAGAGGGCAATTTTCCAAAAAAGGTTAGAGTATCAAAAATTCCTCCTTTAGAGGGCCCTCTTCCATTGTTTACAGTTTTCTTCATATAATCTCCCTAGGGCACTTTTCCAATTGGATTACCTTTTTTCATTGTAAATTCTTTACTCTCACCTGAACGTCACAGCCCTTCCCAGTTTCCACTAGGGGGAGGGGGGGGGGGGGGCATGTTCTCAGATTGTTGAATAATGGGTAAATACTAATTTCCGACGTTCCTTGGAATAAAACAACTCAGTATATCAAAGAAAAACTAATATTTTCAATGCGGCGTCATTGTCATAAAAAAGCGTTCCTTAACCACATACTATACACAATGCTGTTGTAAAGGCTTATCCCTCAATACCTTCACCTGACCTGACATATGCCACCCTTCTTCCAACTGGCAATAAAGCTGAAAAAATCCAGCCGAGACGTATGTGATTGGAACGCTGTGATTGCTTCGCGATGTGGCGTAAGGCTGTGATTGGTTCAGTGTGTGGCGAGATGTGACGTAAGGCACTGTAATTGGTTTATACAAAAATTAAAACAAATCAGAATAAGATCCCCAGATATAGTGACGTTCGACTGACATTATGGGGGTAAAACCTGCTCTCTCTTAATCTTATTATTGGAGCATTGCCATCTAGAGGTATGGTCTTGTTTCCCGAGACACGCTTTAGATAGGGTTATGTATTTAATCTATAAATGCGACGGTAATGACATATACTGTATAGTAATGTAGTATCGTTTATATAAGTGCTAAAACACACTTAGTAATCGATGGGGCCCGTATCCGGGTTGTTTTCAATTCAAACACGAGAGCGTACCGTCATCCAACATTCGTTTAGATAAATTCACGCAATCAAACACTCATCGACCTGAATTCAGTGTTCAATAAGGTAAGCAAAGGCAACTGAGTTACTTCTTCCTCTCCGTTTCCTTAAAAAATAGTAGCCTTATCAATAATACTCGGTCATTTGCTGTTCTCATTCCTTTGTAAATATATATTTATATGAGAGAGAGAGAGAGAGTACAAAGGAAATCAAGCAACAACAGATATAGTGACCCTTCTAGGCTGCTTGTCCTCCAAAACACTGAGGATCAAGTGTCCAAACAGTGGTTTAGAGTGGGTAAGGGAACATTGGAAAGGGAACTACTGCCCTGAAACTAATGTCCGTGGCAGGACTAGGAAGTTAGTAGGGGACAGATGGGTTAGTAACTGAGGGGGGGATAAAATAAAGTTATTCATTTACAAATGCAGTCACTCTTCTTTTGAGAGTACGCTATTTGCAATTTTTGTATCGTCAGCAAATTTTGAGATTGTACAGGTGAGACCCTCATCTATGTCGTTGATGTAAATTAGAAAGAGAATTGGTCCTAGTACCGATCCCTGGGGTACCCCGCTATTTACATTGGTCCATTTAGATGCCTTACCGTTTATGACTACTCTTTGCTTTCTGTCGCTGAGCCAATTTTCTATCCATTTCAACACACCGTCTTGTATTCCATGCGCTTTTAGTTTTAGCAGTAAACGTTTGTGGGGAACTTTGTCAAAGGCCTTTTGAAAATCAAGGTATATAATATCTACAGCTTTACTTTCATCGTAGAGGTTAAGGATATCGTGGAAGAAGTCCAAGAGGTTTGTTAAACAGGAACGTTTTTTTACGAAAGCCGTGTTGAGAGAGAGAGAGAGAGAGAGCGAGCGAGCGAGCGAGCGAGCGAGCGAGCGAGCGAGCGAGCGAGCGAGCGAGCGAGCGAGCGAGAGAGAGAGAGAGAGAGAGAGAGAGAGAGAGAGCGAGAGAGAGAGGGAGAGAGAGAGAGAGAGAGAGATAGAGAGAGAGAGAGAGAGAGAGAGAGAGAGAGAGAGAGAGAGAGAGAGAGAGAGAGAGAGAGAGATAGAGAGCAAGAGAGAAGAAGAGAGAGAGAGAGAGAGGGAGAGAGAAGAAGAGAGAGAGAGAGAGGAAGAGAGATAGAGAGAGAGAGAGAGAGAGAGAGAGAAGAGAGAAGAGAGAGAGAGAGAGAGAGAGAGAGAGAGAGAGAGAGAGAGAGAGAGAGAGAGAGAGAGAGAGAGAGAGAGAGAGAGAGAGAGAGAGAGAGAGGAAAAACATAACATTGGGTACCGGTATAAGTTATCACCTTAAAATAATATAAAGAATAGCTTAACAGAATAACCCCTCGACTAAAACACACTTCCTTATTATCAAATATTATTTACAATTACCTTACTTTTTTATAGTATATGTCTACATGTTTTCAGTTACCGACAACTTATTTCATTAAATTCCAGAAGGACCTCAAGTAAAAGGAGGAATAAAATACAAATTAAAGAACTCTTCAATACGGTGACCACTTAAGGTTATATACTCTTCAATACGGTGACCACTTAAGGTTATATACTCTTCAATACGGTGACCACTTAAGGTTATATACTCTTCAATACGGTGACCACTTAAGGTTATATACTCTTCAATACGGTGACCACTTAAGGTTATATACTCTTCAATACGGTGACCACTTAAGGTTATATTATACTCTTCAATACGGTGACCACTTAAGGTTATATACTCTTCAATACGGTGACCACTTAAGGTTATATACTCTTCAATACGGTGACCACTTAAGGTTATATACTCTTCAATACGGTGACCACTTAAGGTTATATACTCTTCAATACGGTGACCCCTTAAGGTTATATACTCTTCAATACGGTGACCACTTAAGGTTATATACTCTTCAATACGGTGACCACTTAAGGTTATATACTCTTTTTCAATAACGGTGACCACTTAAGGTTTATATACTCTTCAATACGGTGACCACTTAAGGTTATATACTCTTCAAAATACGGTGACCCAACTTTTAAGGTTTTATATATCTCTAATCTTCAAAAAATACTGGTTGAGCTTCGTTAAGGTTATAGTACTCTTCAATACGGTGACCCACCTGTAAGGTTTATATAATCCTCTTCCAATACGGTGACCACCGCAATTAAGGTTATATACTCTTTCTTGCAATACGGGTGAAACCACTTAAGGTTATATACTCTGTCAAATACGCGGTGACCACGGCAGTTAAGAGTTATATACTCTCTTCAATACGGTGACCACTTAAGGGTTATATACTACTTCACTTCAATACGGTGACCACTTAAGGTTATAATACTCCTTTCAATACGGTTGTTTAACCGACTTGAAGGTTTATAATCCTCCTTCCAATAACAATAAAAGGTGACCACTTAAGGTTCTATAGACCCTCGTCAAAATAACGGGTGACCACTTAAGGTTATATACTCTTCAATATTACGTTTGTACCACGTTAAAGGTTAATTACTTATACTCTTCACTCTTTCCAAAATACGGTGACCACTTATGGTATATACATACTCTTGTCAATACGGTGACTCACTTAAGGTTATATACTCTTCAATACGGTGAGACCCACTTAAAAGGTTATAAACTCTTCAATACGGTGACCACTTAAGGTTTATATACTCTCTCAATACGGTGACGCAACTTAAGAAGGTTATATACTCTTCAATTTTACGGTGACAGCGACATGCTTAAGGTTATATACTCTTCAATACGTTGACCACTTAAGGATTATATACTCTTCAATATACGGTGAACCAACTTAGGTTATATACTACTAAATACTCTTTTCGTCAATACGGTGACCACTTAAGGTTATATACTCTTCAATACGGTGACCCCACATTTAAGGTTATATACTCCTTCATATACGGGGGTGACCACTTAAGGTTATAATACCTCACTCTTCAATAACGGTGACCACTTAAGGTTATATACTCTTTCATACGGACGGGTGACCACTTAAAAGGTTATCTACTCTTCAATACCGGGGTGACCACTTAAGGTTATATACTTCTTCAAGTAATACGGTGACCACTTAAGGTTATATACTCTCTTTCAATTACGGTGACCCACTTAAAGGTTATATATACCTCTTCAATACGTTGAACCACTTAAGGTTTATAACCTCTTCCTTCAATAATACGGTGACCACTTAAGGTTATTCACTCTTCCATACGGTGACCACTTAAGGTTATATACTCTGGTCAATACGGTGACCACTTAAAGGTTAATATACTCGTCAATACGTTTACCACTTAAGGTTATATACTCTTCAATACGGTGACCACTTAAGGTTAATATACTCTTCAATACGGTTGACCACTTAAGGTTTATATAACTCTTGCAATACGGTGACCACGGAGGGGGTGGGGGGGGGGGGTGGGTAAGGTTATAGTGTGGGTACTCTGTTCAATACGGTGACGGCGGCGGGGGGGTTGTGAAGGAAGGTTATAGGTGACGGTCTTCAATACGGTGAGGGGGGGGGGCCACGGTTAAGGGTTATATACTCTGTCAAGTACTGGGGTGGACCGACTTAAGGTTATATACTCCTTTCAATAAACTGTGACCACTTAAGTGGTTATATACTCTTCACTAGTGTGCTGGGGGGTGGCGTGCACGGGGGTTAAGAGGTTAAGGTTATATACTCTTGCAATACGGTGAGCGCCCACTTAAGGTATATATACCTCCTTCAATACGGTGACCACTTAAGGTTAAATAATACTCTTGCAATACGTTGACACCACTTAAGGTTATAATATTAATAACTCCTTTCAATTACGGGTGACCACTTCAAAGGTTATAATACTCTTCAATGAACGCTGGACCACTTTTAAGGGTTATATATAGTTTCAACTTAATGCTCTACATTATTTGATTCGGTTTACGGTGTAGAGGTACTCAAGACGGTCAAGACTATAGTCATACGGTAAACGAATATAATACATGACGTTTTCAATTTAGTTATTTGTTATCAATATAACTAATTCATAATGTGGACTAATAGTAATGTCTACTGGTTGCAAGGCATAACAAGGTGGTATCGCAATTCTACGACATAATATGTTGTATAAATAATCTAAGTATTTTAATGGAACTAATGACATCGTTGTTTTTTTTTTTTATTTTTTTTTTCTTTTTTTTTTTTTTTTTTTTTTTTTTTTTTTTTTTTTTTTTTTTCCCTGTTTTAGTTTAACACATAAGAGCTTCAGAGGCTATCAACCAACTTGGTGATTAATCGTTAGGTAGCCAGCACACTGTAAGTCAAGAATATGTTCAGGACTGGAGCTGGGAGGCCCATGCCGCATTTTCGAGAACTCCAGTCCCCCTTATGTTGTTCCCAAGCTTTTCTGCAAAGAAGCCATTGCACACAACAACGTTTGCCAACCCACGCATCACGCGATCACGTTGGCCCGAGAATTATGCGCCACTGTCCCGAACTAAAAACTAATAATCATTTTTCTTTTTGGATAATGCTGGTTTATTTATATGACTGATTAGAAACCTCTGTTGGTTCCTCTATCAACAAATGTGTACCGATATTCACTAAAAAAAGTATAGATTATCAAGCCCTGCTATTATATATACAACACATGCATGTATATTAATGATCTAACAATGAAATGGCTCCAGGTTATTTAGAAATAGCAACAACACCTTTACTATAACAAATTTGCCTCGTTTGCCCCTCCCCCACACTACCCACTACAGACGCTTAACCCTCAACACCACACAAAATCATGGCTGTTGTGGTAAAGGATACAAGAATCCATGGGTTCTGTTTTGGGTTTAGTTGAAGTAGATTGTATGGCGAAATGCAAAAGATTGACAAATGTGTGAAGTGCTAATAAATAAAGGGCAAAAATAAAGAAAGTAGTCTCTATTTAAATTTGGAGATGGAACAATTAATTATAATCCAAAACTACGCTCATATGATATATTTACTTTACTCTGGGTCATCGTATAAACTATAACCTAACGGTACTAGTATGGGAACATTTTACATATTAGCATCTAGATGCGATATTAGTCCTGTGCAAAATGCACTTAACGAACCTAACAACAACAACACACTTTGGTGCCTTCTTGCAAAAAAACCTTCTGTCAAACAACCGTATTATCTTTTTATTATATATTTTTTTTTTTTTCTTATTCAGCATTTAATTTGTTTCTTAACTGCTATTGCATTGATGCAACTGGATATAT
>JAVRFV010000274.1:82792-107471 GCA_032716605.1 Paralithodes platypus
AGGGGTTGAATTGTGTAGAGAGTTGTGGTCGTGAGTGGGGTTGGGGGAAGGGTGAGTAAGGCTGAAGGTGGAGAGTTTACTATGAGGGGGTGGTTGGGAGGTTTGGGGTGTGGGGATTTGATAGGGAGATGGTGGGGGGGGTCTGGGCAGGCAGGGTTGTGGTTTGAGAGGGGTTGAATTTAGACTGATTTTATTTCCGGGAGAGACATGGATGGGATTTCGAGGAGTGGTTGAAGTTGAGCGGTTGATTTTGTGGGGCGAGAGAGAGAGTATTTTGGGGTTTAGCCAAGGGGAAAAAGTTTGTGGTTGGATTGGGATGGAGTGGTATTTCGTCGAGCGGATCTTTGGGGGGGGAATTTGGGGGTAACGGTGAAGAGGGAGATTTTGAAAGTTTAGCTGGGCTCATGATGGTGGGGGACCGACTGGTGAGCAGGTGTTCGGTAACTGAGGGGGGGGAAATCACTTTGGTGGGGGTGCGTGAGGGGGGGATTAACGGCGCGTGTGGGAGTGTGGTGGGGTGTGTCGGTGGCAGTGACGGTTTGCTTAGAGGTTATCGGGGTGGTGGGTTTGTCTGTCAAGAGGGGGTGAGTCAATTTGGGGCGGGTGGGGTAACGGTGAAGAGGGGGAGGTTGATAGTTTAGCTGGGCTCATGATGGTGGGGGACCGACTGGTGAGCAGGTGTTCGGTACGCATGAGGGGGGGGGAATCACTTTGGTGGGGGTCACGCGTGAGGGGGGGATTAACGGCGCGTGTGGGAGGATCAGAGTGGTGGGGTGTCGGTGGCAGTGACGGTTTGCTTAGAGGTTATCTGGGGTTGGTGGGTTTGTCTGTCATGAGGGGGTGAGTCAAGTGTGGGGTTTTGAAGTTTATTAGGGGTGTGAATTGTGGGGGGGCGGAAGGGAGCTACTGAGGAAAAACTGTCACAGGGGAGATTTTGTTGGTGGGGGAATAGCTGAGTATTTCTGGGGGGGGGGGAACATAGTTGGGTCCTTAGGTCGTCACGCGTGAGGGGAGGATTAACGGTGCGTGTGGGAGGGTCAGGGTGGTGAGAGGTGAGCGAGTTAGGAAACGGGATTTGTTGGGGGACTGCGGCGGGTTGGTGGGGGAAGAGTTAGGTGTAGAACAGGGGTTATTGGTAGAGGACTGATCTATTGATTTGGGGTTGTTATTAACAGGACGAATTTTAGGAATCTTCTTGGTGGCAGTCACGGTCTGGTTAGCGGTTATCTGGGGTTGGTGGGTTTGTTTGACATTAACAGGACGAGTTTGGGGAATTTTCTTGGTGGCAGTCTCGGTCTGGTTAGAGGTTATCTGGGACTGGTGAGTTTGTTTGACATGAGAGGGCGAGTCAAGTGTGGGGTTTCGAAGTTTTCTAGGGGTGTGAATTGTGTGGGGGTGGAAGGGGGCTACTGACTGAAAACTGTCACAAGCTACCGACGGAAAACTGTCACAAGGGAAATTTTGTTGGTGGGGGGATAGCCTGAACATTTCTGGGGGTCATGGGGGAAAATATGTTGTGGTAGGCCTACATAGGTAGGCATAGCTAGAATACGGGCTTGTTGGGGGGGCTGCGGAGGGTTGGTGGGGGAGAGTTAGGTGTACAACAGGGGTTATTGGTAGAGGACTGATGTATTGATCTGGGGTTGGTAATAGGACGAATTTTGGGAATTTTCTTGGTGGCAGTCACGGTCTGGTTAGAGGTTCTCTGGGACTGGTGAGTTTGTTTGACATGAGAGGGCGAGTCAAGTGTGGGGTTTCGAAGTTTTCTAGGGGTGTGAATTGTGTGGGGGTGGAAGGGAGCTACTGACTGAAAACTGTCACAAGCTACCGACGGAAAACTGTCACAAGGGAAATTTTGTTGGTGGGGGGATAGCTGAACATTTCTGGGGCAAGGGGAAAAATATGTTGTGTTAGGCCTACATAGGTAGGCATAGCTAGAATACGGGGCTTGTTGGGGGGGCTGCGGAGGGTTGGTGGGGGAAGAGTTCACTGGGGTTGGACTTTCACCGGAAGTCATTTTGGAAGGGTGCACGGAGTCTTGGATAGGGGCTAAAAGGTTGGATAGGGGATTCATCGAACTGCGTAGGCATTCTTCTCTGATGGCGAGCATATGTTCTTCGAATAAGCCATACGGGTCGAGATGGGCGGTGATGTGGGGTGGGAGGATGTTTAACAATGCGGTGAATAAGAGTTCATTTTGTTGGTCGTAATCTTCATAGCTATACGTGGTCCTCACGTATCTGTAGAGTTGTATGAGGGTCACATTTATATCCCCTTCATACTTGATCTCGTCGACTTTTATTATTTTGGGGGCGACGGGGGAACCCAAAAGTGGATCTATGGTCCGGATCACGAAGGATCGAAACTGGTTCCAGGTACTCTCTGGCGTATCCTGTGTCACCATTTGGTGAACAAATTCTTGAAAGGTAGGCTTATCAACAAGTTGGGAAACGGCTTCTCCCAACTGTATAATATGCAAAATTGCCCAGGCGATTTTTTCGTGGTCATTATGAAGTACCACATCGTACACTGGCTTTATTATGTCTAAGTAACTGGTGATATCATAAGTGTTTATATCATACTTGGGAATGTGTGCGAATGGCTGAAGATTTCGCGATGTTGCCATGCTTCTACTGTTCCAAACTTGCAGTGTAATGCAACCTTTTATCCGAATCAAGAACCAATGTTATGCCCTGTTTTTCTACAGGTTTAACTTGGGTAATGTGAGTTCTAAATTGACTGGGTATATAAGGCTGCATGCACAATACAAGATATGAGGAATAGAGAACACAAAGAAACACCTGGTAGCAAGTTACATGATCACGTTTATTGATATACCACTGCAGAATACTTGTGTAAGACAATATAATAGAATTGAACAACACTAGCATAAGTGGATCTGGATGGAGCCTAGTCTCCCACTTCCAACGTACAGGTATTAATCTTCTGATCACTGGCTTTGATTTCACAGGTTTATATACCGAAGACCATCAATGTTACTTATAGATTCATATTCACTGTTAGATTTATTACTGGTAGCTCTGGTGCACAAGTAGTAGTTCACAGACTAGATTAGACACGCATTTTTAGAGCACGGGAATTCTAGTAACCTCAGGGGGTACTGATCTAAGTTTTATATCCTTGTCTCAGAAATACATAGAACGCAAATCAGTGGGCGAACGTTAGATATCACTAGAGTTTTAATATCTGAATAAGGTAATTACGAGAGTCAAGGTCGCCTGTTAATTAAAGAGCACTGATCGCTTAGTACGTCCCAAATGGAATGGTTAAGTATGAATTACACTGGGCAAGGTCTTAGCCACTTCGTAGAAATATTAATTAGTGAATCTAAAACAGCACAGTAATATGTAGTACTGCTAAAGGGAATCTTGGGTAGTATCTGATGGGTCTGGTCCTGGTTATCTTGCGTCCATGATGTTGGGGGCTAACGACTGGTTCCGCGGCCGTCCAGGGGGGCCATATGTGTGAAGTTCTTCAATACGTGGGCAGGTCCTTCTATCCAAATCTGCCACGGAGTCTGCCGGTTCTGGGATCTCACTCCGGAACAAACCAAGGGCAGAGCTAGAAATTAACTGCAGGGTAGTGACCCCTGGTTGGTGTCTAGCTTTCAACTGATTTGACTGGGGGCGGGAGTTAGATTTATAGGCTCGGTTCTGGACCCTGTAGACAGTAGGGATCTCGAGTCTTATGGACTTAATTGAGCTCTCAATAGATATGGGGACTAGGTAAGATGGTATTTACTGTTGTGGCACAGGGCGATAGGAAGCCTTTATATTTTCATATAACTGAGCCTTAGTAAGAGGTACTATTTTGGCTATACTGGACGTATTTAGGGGAGAGAGACTGGATCTACTTTGCGAGGAGGATGGGGACAGCTGTGATAGGAGCGTCTCTCTAGATTGTTCAATCTTCATTCTATGGTATAGCTGAGGTGCTAATTTAGTGATCAGAGCATGCAAGAAAGGTAAATGGTTTATTGTGAGTTAATAGAGGTTAGTAAAGGTGTTAGTCATTCATGGTTAGTTCATTGATAGGAAGAATTCCTGTGCTACCTGGCAATGACTCGAAAGTCAAAACAGGGGCCAGGTATACCTCCGCGGGGGTGGGGGTCTCCCTCCTCGGGTGGGCAAAAAGGGGGGGCTGGGCGCCCTCTCTCTGATATAGTCGTCCGGCGGCTGTGGCTAGGGGCTTGCCATATCACCAGTGTTTGTAATAACCCTCTGTGTATGAGACAGATGTGAGTGTCTTTAATACCAAAACCGAAGGTGCCTTAGCTAGCTGGTTTTACTCGGCTGGTTGTTAATTGTAGGGTTTGCTGGATATGGTGGAGACTGGGTTGCTAACTCTGCCACATTTATCTGGAAGTATGGCAATAGAAGTTAGTTACTGGCGGGGCGGCTAGCCTCGCACCGACGACCATTGGGTGCAGGGTTGTGAATGTGTTGTAAGAGAATAGATGGCATGCAAGGGGCTAGTAAAGTTCTAATGTTGTTCTGGCCTACTAAGTGAAGGTAGGCTGGATAGGAGTATATATAAAAGGTTGGAGAGCGTTAGTACGGGACAATTCAAGGATCTTCAAGAGGTATGAGAGAGAGGCTAGGTCGGACAAGAGTCGAGAAGCGCGGGTGTCTTAATGAGAGGGGGGGGGGAGTTCAAGGGCTACAGGGAAATTTTGCCCCTAAGGTCCCTGGGCGTGGGGGTGGCATTAGGCTACAATTGATATGGAAGTTTGAAAAGGCAGTAGAATACGTTAGCCAAATGCTACCGGGGAATGCAACTATGGGGTGGTATATGAGTCTGGAAAAGATAGAGTTATGTGATCAGTCAGAGGGTTATGGATACTATTAGTTGGCCCTGGGAACTGCGTTTTCTATTAAATATAAAATACCACCCACAGCGGCAGTTCGTAGGGGTACTTAGTTATTGTTTCGGGGTACTTATGACAGATACTGGTAACCAGGTTATCTTATACAATCTCTGGTTGGGGTAAGAGGTGTAAGACACGAAATAAATTGGCGTAGTGTGGGCTGTGGATACGAAGGAGGCAAGGGGAAGACGTATGACAATTGTGGAAAGTAAATGGAAAAAGGTGAACACAATGGCGGATAAAAATACTTAACCTAAGGATTGCATACATAGATTTATGGGGCGATGGGTCTTCAGAAAGCTTAGTCTGGCAAGACAAGATGTTAGGGAATGTTAATATTAATACTTAGTTACTAGAGGAGCAATGCAAGGGGCGACTGAGCACGGGTTACATATATCTATACTCGTCATGGAATATGATATACGAGGTCTAGGGACAAGCGTGGGTGTTTGAACTTCTAAGATATATAACATCTACTTCTCGGATGCAAGAACATACATAGATATAATTATGGCTGTCTGATGTGTTGGCATTGGCTCAACGTCGGGACAGGCATGGGTGTTTTTAATATGAATGTATATTCCTGTTCATCATCTTTGTAGTTAGGAGTGTAGGACACGAGGGGGTTAGTGTACGTGAGGTGTGGAAAATTGTCAGTTTTTAGAAAAGGTAAATGGGTGTGTCCTGGAGCTGTATAGCCCTGCGGGCTTGGGCCTGTCTGGAATGGCGGGCTCGGTCAGCTGGTCCTTTCGTTCTGTGGACCTTCCTTTGGTGTTTCTGTGTGGTGTTCGTTCATGGCTTCTGTGGTGGGCTTCTCGTTCTGGGGCATTTTACTTCCCTCTCCTTCATTATAGGCTCGTCCTCGAGCCTCAAGGGTGAAGTAAAAAGAAGCATCGTCAGAAAAGTGTAGGTTAACAAGAAAAGTAGTATGACTAAGGGAAAAAAATAATATATACAGTATATGGAAAACATGTAAATTTAAGAAAGGGCAGATAATTAAGAACACAGGAAATTAAGAAGAGGTAAAGTGTTTAACAATGTATAAAGCAAATTTAAAAGATAGTCAGAAAAGTGTAGATTAACAAGAAAAGTATTATGACCAAGGGAAAAAAAAAAAAAATACTATATACAGTATATGGAAAACATGTAAATTTAAGAAAGGACAGATAATTAAGAACACAGGAAATTAAGAAGAGGTAAAGTGTTTAACAATGTATAAAGCAATTTTAAAAGATAGTCAGAAAAGTGTAGGTAACAAGAAAAGTAGTATGACTAAGGAAAAAAAATAATATATACAGTATATGGAAAACATGTAAATTTATAGAATCATGCCCAATCGCCTAGGAATTGAAAAACATAAAAAAATCAAGTACAATAATATCTTCATCATGAATGAATGAATGAATGAAAAAATTATACATTTTAATGGGAATTGAAGCTAGGAATCTAGGTCAAGAGTGGTAGGGAGGCTGGACTGTGGACGAGCCGGCATGACCCACCTCCTCTACCAATCCTGATTTTAAGTGAATATTGGGGTGGATCTACCGTTAGTTCTTGTCGTTAGGAATGTGGGTCTGGGGGCGAGCTGGCCCGGGGCCAGTTTTGGAGGGGGGGTCTAAGTGGTTTCGGTCGGGGGTAGTGATAGGGGGGTTTTAAAGATGAAATGGGCAGGTCGAGTCGGGGTTGTTGTTGCGGAATAGGTTGGTGCTGGGGAGGGGTTGAATTGTGTAGAGAGTTGTGGTCGTGAGTGGGGTTTGGGGAAGGGTGAGTAAGGCTGAAGGTTGAGAGTTTACTATGATCGGGTGGTTTGGAGGTTTGGGGTGTGGGGATTTGATAGGGAGATGGTGGGGGGGGTCTGGGCAGGCAGGGTTGTGGTTTGAGAGGGGTTGAATTTAGACTGATTTTATTTCCGGGAGAGACATGGATGGGATTTCGAGGAGTGGTTGAAGTTGAGAGGTTGATTATGTTGTTTGGGGCGAGAGAGAGAGTATTTTGGGGTTTAGCCAAGGTGGAAAAGTTTTGTGGTTGGATTGGGATGGGAGTGGTATTTCGTCGAGCGGGTTCTTTGGGGGGGGAATTTGGGGAGGGTGGGGTAACGGTGAAGAGGGAGGTTGAAAGTTTAGCTGGATCATGATGGTGGGGACCGACTGGGGAGGAGGTGTACGGTACGCATGAGAGGGGGGAAATCACTTTGGTGGGGGGCACGCGTGAGGGGGGGATTAACGGCGCGTGTGGGAGGATCCGAGTGGTGGGGTGTGTCGGTGGCAGTGACGGTTTGCTTAGAGGTTATCTGGGTTGGTGGGTTTGTCTGTCATGAGGGGGTGAGTCAATTTGGGGCGGGTGGGGTAACGGTTGAAGAGGGGGAGGGTGATAGTTTAGCTGGGCTCATGATGGTGGGGGACCGACTGGTGAGCAGGTGTTCGGTACGCATGAGGGGGGGGGAATCACTTTGGTGGGGGTCACGCGTGAGGGGGGGATTAACGGCGCGTGTGGGAGGATCAGAGTGGTGGGGTGTGTCGGTGGCAGTGACGGTTTGCTTAGAGGTTATCTGGGGTTGGTGGGTTTGTCTGTCATGAGGGGGTGAGTCAAGTGTGGGGTTTTGAAGTTTATTAGGGGTGTGAATTGTGGGGGGGCGGAAGGGAGCTACTGACGGAAAACTGTCACAAGGGAGATTTTGTTGGTGGGGGAATAGCTGAGTATTTCTGGGGGAAGGGGGGGGAACATAGTTGGGTCCTTAGGTCGTCACGCGTGAGGGGAGGATTAACGGCGCGTGTGGGAGGGTCAGGGTGGTGAGAGGTGAGCGAGTTAGGAAACGGGATTTGTTGGGGGGACTGCGGCGGGTTGGTGGGGGAAGAGTTAGGTGTAGAACAGGGGTTATTGGTAGAGGACTGATCTATTGATTTGGGGTTGTTAACAGGACGAATTTTAGGAATCTTCTTGGTGGCAGTCACGGTCTGGTTAGCGGTTATCTGGGGTTGGTGGGTTTGTTTGACATTAACAGGACGAGTTTGGGGAATTTTCTTGGTGGCAGTCTCGGTCTGGTTAGAGGTTATCTGGGACTGGTGAGTTTTGTTTGACATGAGAGGGCGAGTCAAGTGTGGGGTTTCGAAGTTTTCTAGGGGTGTGAATTGTGTGGGGGTGGAAGGGGGCTACTGACTGAAAACTGTCACAAGCTACCGACGGAAAAACTGTCACAAGGGAAATTTTGTTGGTGGGGGGATAGCTGAACATTTCTGGGGTCATGGGGAAAATATGTTGTGGTAGGCCTACATAGGTAGGCATAGCTAGAATACGGGGCTTGTTGGGGGGGCTGCGGAGGGTTGGTGGGGGGAGAGTTAGGTGTAGAAACAGGGGTTATTGGTAGAGGACTGATGATGTATTGATTTGGGGTTGTTAATAGGACGAATTTTGGGAATTTTCTTGGTGGCAGTCACGGTCTGGTTAGAGGTTCTCTGGGACTGGTGAGTTTGTTTGACATGAGAGGGCGAGTCAAGTTGTGGGGTTTCGAAGTTTTCTAGGGGTGTGAATTGTGTGGGGGTGGAAGGGAGCTACTGACTGAAAACTGTCACAAGCTACCGACGGAAAACTGTCACAAGGGAAATTTTGTTGGTGGGGGGATAGCTGAACATTTCTGGGGTCATGGGGAAAATATGTTGTGGTAGGCCTACATAGGTAGGCATAGCTAGAATACGGGGCTTGTTGGGGGGGCTGCGGAGGGTTGGTGGGGGAAGAGTTCACTGGGGTTGGACTTTCACCGGAAGTCATTTTGGAAGGGTGCACGGAGTCTTGGATAGGGGCTAAAAGGTTGGATAGGGGATTCATCGAACTGCGTAGGCATTCTTCTCTGATGGCGAGCATATGTTCTTCGAATAAGCCATACGGGTCGAGATGGGCGGTGATGTGGGGTGGGAGGATGTTTAACAATGCGGTGGAATAAGAGTTCATTTTGTTGGTCGTAATCTTCATAGCTATACGTGGTCCTCACGTATCTGTAGAGTTGTATGAGGGTCACATTTATATCCCCTTCATACTTGATCTCGTCGACTTTTATTATTTTGGGGGCGACGGGGGAACCCAAAAGTGGATCTATGGTCCGGATCACGAAGGATCGAAACTGGTTCCAGGTACTCTCTGGCGTATCCTGTGTCACCATTTGGTGAACAAATTCTTGAAAGGTAGGCTTATCAACAAGTTGGGAAACGGCTTCTCCCAACTGTATAATATGCAAAATTGCCCAGGCGATTTTTTCGTGGTCATTATGAAGTACCACATCGTACACTGGCTTTATTATGTCTAAGTAACTGGTGATATCATAAGTGTTTATATCATACTTGGGAATGTGTGCGAATGGCTGAAGATTTTCGCGATGTTGCCATGCTTCTACTGTTCCAAACTTGCAGTGTAATGCAACCTTTTATCCGAATCAAGAACCACCGCTGTCGCCAATGTTATGCCCTGTTTTTCTACAGGTTTAACTTGGGTAATGTGAGTTCTAAATTGACTGGGTATATAAGGCTGCATGCACAATACAAGATATGAGGAATAGAGAACACAAAGAAACACCTGGTAGAAAGTTACATGATCACGTTTATTGATATACCACTGCAGAATACTTGTGTAAGACAATATAATAGAATTGAACAACACTAGCATAAGTGGATCTGGATGGAGCCTAGTCTCCCACTTCCAACGTTCAGGTATTAATCTTCTGATCACTGGCTTTGATTTCACAGGTTTATATACCGAAGACCATCAATGTTACTTATAGATTCATATTCACTGTTAGATTTATTACTGGTAGCTCTGGTGCACAAGTAGTAGTTCACAGACTAGATTAGACACGCATTTTTAGAGCACGGGAATTCTAGTAACCTCAGGGGGTACTGATCTAAGTTTTATATCCTTGTCTCAGAAATACATAGAACGCAAATCAGTGGGCGAACGTTAGATATCACTAGAGTTTTAATATCTGAATAAGGTAATTACGAGAGTCAAGGTCGCCTGTTAATTAAAGAGCACTGATCGCTTAGTACGTCCCAAATGGAATGGTTAAGTATGAATTACACTGGGCAAGGTCTTAGCCACTTCGTAGAAAAATTAATTAGTGAATCTAAAACAGCACAGTAATATGTAGTACTGCTAAAGGGAATCTTGGGTAGTATCTGATGGGTCTGGTCCTGGTTATCTTGCGTCCATGATGTTGGGGGCTAACGACTGGTTCCGCGGCCGTCCAGGGGGGCCATATGTGTGAAGTTCTTCAATACGTGGGCAGGTCCTTCTATCCAAATCTGCCACGGAGTCTGCCGGTTCTGGGATCTCACTCCGGAACAACACAAGGGCAGAGCTAGAAATTAACTGCAGGGTAGTGACCCCTGGTTGGTGTCTAGCTTTCAACTGATTTGACTGGGGGCGGGAGTTTGATTTATAGGCTCGGTTCTGGACCCTGTAGACAGTAGGGATCTCGAGTCTTATGGACTTAATTGAGCTCTCAATAGATATGGGGACTAGGTAAGATGGTATTTACTGTTGTGGCACAGGGCGATAGGAAGCCTTTATATTTTCATATAACTGAGCCTTAGTAAGAGGTACTATTTTGGCTATACTGGACGTATTTAGGGGAGAGAGACTGGATCTACTTTGCGAGGAGGATGGGGACAGCTGTGATAGGAGCGTCTCTCTAGATTGTTCAATCTTCATTCTATGGTATAGCTGAGGTGCTAATTTAGTGATCAGAGCATGCAAGAAAGGTAAATGGTTTATTGTGAGTTAATAGAGGTTAGTAAAGGTGTTAGTCATTCATGGTTAGTTCATTGATAGGAAGAATTCCTGTGCTACCTGGCAATGACTCGAAAGTCAAAACAGGGGCCAGGTATACCTCCGCGGGGGTGGGGGTCTCCCTCCTCGGGTGGGCAAAAAGGGGGAGCTGGGCGCCCTCTCTCTGATATAGTCGTCCGGCGGCTGTGGCTAGGGGCTTGCCATATCACCAGTGTTTGTAATAACCCTCTGTGTATGAGACAGATGTGAGTGTCTTTAATACCAAAACCGAAGGTGCCTTAGCTAGCTGGTTTACTCGGCTGGTTGTTAATTGTAGGGTTTGCTGGATATGGTGGAGACTGGGTTGCTAACTCTGCCACATTTATCTGGAAGTATGGCAATAGAAGTTAGTTACTGGCGGGGCGGCTAGCCTCGCACCGACGACCATTGGGTGCAGGGTTGTGAATGTGTTGTAAGAGAATAGATGGCATGCAAGGGGCTAGTAAAGTTCTAATGTTGTTCTGGCCTACTAAGTGAAGGTAGGCTGGATAGGAGTATATATATAAAAGGTTGGAGAGCGTTAGTAACGGACAATTCAAGGATCTTCAAGAGGTATGAGAGAGAGGCTAGGTCGGACAAGAGTCGAGAAGCGCGGGTGTCTTAATGAGAGGGGGGGGGGGGAGTTCAAGGGCTACAGGGAAATTTTGCCCCTAAGGTCCCTGGGCGTGGGGGTGGCATTAGGCTACAATTGATATGGAAGTTTGAAAAGGCAGTAGAATACGTTAGCCAAATGCTACCGGGGAATGCAACTATGGGGTGGTATATGAGTCTGGAAAAGATAGAGTTATGTGATCAGTCAGAGGGTTATGGATACTATTAGTTGGCCCTGGGAACTGCGTTTTCTATAAAATATAAAATACCACCCACAGCGGCAGTTCGTAGGGGTACTTAGTTATTGTTTCGGGGTACTTATGACAGATACTGGTAACCAGGTTATCTTATACAATCTCTGGTTGGGGTAAGAGGTGTAAGACACGAAATAAATTGGCGTAGTGTGGGCTGTGGATACGAAGGAGGCAAGGGGAAGACGTATGACAATTGTGGAAAGTAAATGGAAAAAGGTGAACACAATGGCGGATAAAAATACTTAACCTAAGGATTGCATACATAGATTTATGGGGCGATGGGTCTTCAGAAGCTTAGTCTGGCAAGACAAGATGTTAGGGAATGTTAATATTAATACTTAGTTACTAGAGGAGCAATGCAAGGGGCGACTGAGCACGGGTTACATATATCTATACTCGTCATGGAATATGATATACGAGGTCTAGGGACAAGCGTGGGTGTTTGAACTTCTAAGATATATAACATCTACTTCTCGGATGCAAGAACATACATAGATATAATTATGGCTGTCTGATGTGTTGGCATTGGCTCAACGTCGGGACAGGCATGGGTGTTTTTAATATGAATGTATATCCCTGTTCATCATCTTTGTAGTTAGGAGTGTAGGACACGAGGGGGTTAGTGTACGTGAGGTGTGGAAAAATGGTCAGTTTTAGAAAAGGTAAATGGGTGTGTCCTGGAGCTGTATAGCCCTGCGGGCTTGGGCCTGTCTGGAATGGCGGGCTCGGTCAGCTGGTCCTTTCGTTCTGTGGACCTTTCCTTTGGTGTTTCTGTGTGGTGTTCGTTCATGGCTTCTGTGGTGGGCTTCTCGTTCTGGGGCATTTTACTTCCCTCTCCTTCATTATAGGCTCGTCCTCGAGCCTCAAGGGTGAAGTAAAAAGAAGCATCGTCAGAAAAGTGTAGGTTAACAAGAAAAGTAGTATGACTAAGGGAAAAAATAATATATACAGTATATGGAAAACATGTAAATTTAAGAAAGGGCAGATAATTAAGAACACAGGAAATTAAGAAGAGGTAAAGTGTTTAACAATGTATAAAGCAAATTTAAAAGATAGTCAGAAAAAGTGTTAGGTTAACAAGAAAAGTATTATGACCAAGGGAAAAAAAAAAAAATACTATATACAGTATATGGAAAACATGTAAATTTAAGAAAGGACAGATAATTAAGAACACAGGAAATTAAGAAGAGGTAAAGTGTTTAACAATGTATAAAGCCATATTAAAAGATAGTCAGAAAAGTGTAGGTAACAAGAAAAGTAGTATGACTAAGGAAAACAAATATATACAGTATATGGAAAACATGTAAATTTATAGAATCATGCCCAATCGCCTAGGAATTGAAAAAAAAAAATCAAGTACAATAATATCTTCATCATGAATGAATGAATGAATGAAAAAATTATACATTTTAATGGGAAGTGAAGCTAGGAATCTAGGTCAAGAGTGGTAGGGAGGCTGGACTGTGGACGAGCCGGCATGACCCACCTCCTCTACCAATCCTGATTTTAAGTGAATATTGGGGTGGATCTACCGTTAGTTCTTGTCGTTAGGAATGTGGGTCTGGGGGCGAGCTGGCCCGGGGCCAGTTTGGGGGGGGGGGTCTAAGTGGTTTCGGTCGGGGGTAGTGATAGGGGGGTTTTAAAGATGAAATGGGCAGGTCGAGTCGGGGTTGTTGTTGCGGAATAGGTTGGTGCTGGGGAGGTTGAATTGTGTAGAGAGTTGTGGTCGGTGAGTGGGGTTGGGGAAGGGTGAGTAAGGCTGAAGGTTGAGAGTTTACTATGATCGGGTGGTTTGGAGGTTTGGGGTGTGGGGATTTGATAGGGAGATGGTGGGGGGGGTCTGGGCAGGCAGGGTTGTGGTTTGAGAGGGGTTGAATTTAGACTGATTTTATTTCCCCGGGAGACATGGATGAGATTTCGAGGAGTGGTGAAGTTGAGAGGTTGATTATGTTGTTTGGGGCGAGAGAGAGAGTATTTTGGGGTTTAGCCAAGGTGGAAAAAGTTTTGTGGTTGGATTGGGATGGGAGTGGTATTTCGTCGAGCGGGATTTTGGGGGGGGAATTTGGGGCGGGTCGGGTAACGGTGAAGAGGGAGAGGTTGAAGTTTAGCTGGGCTCATGATGGTGGGGGACGACTGGTGAGCAGGTGTTCGGTACGCATGAGGGGGGGGAAATCACTTGGTGGGGGTCACGCGTGAGGGGGGAACGGCGCGTGGGAGGATCCGAGTGGTGGGGTGTGTCGGTGGCAGTGACGGTTTGCTTAGAGGTTATCTGGGGTTGGTGGGTTTGTCTGTCATGAGGGGGTGAGTCAATTTGGGGCGGGTGGGGTAACGGTGAAGAGGGGGAGGTTGATAGTTTAGCTGGGCTCATGATGGTGGGGGACCGACTGGTGAGCAGGTGTTCGGTACGCATGAGGGGGGGGGAATCACTTTGGTGGGGGTCACGCGTGAGGGGGGATTAACGGCGCGTGTGGGAGGATCAGAGTGGTGGGGTGTGTCGGTGGCAGTGACGGTTTGCTTAGAGGTTATCTGGGGTTGGTGGGTTTGTCTGTCATGAGGGGGTGAGTCAAGTGTGGGGTTTTGAAGTTTATTAGGGGTGTGAATTGTGGGGGGTGGAAGGGAGCTACTGACGGAAAACTGTCACAAGGGAGATTTTGTTGGTGGGGGAATAGCTGAGTATTTCTGGGGGAAGGGGGGGAACATAGTTGGGTCCTTAGGTCGTCACGCGTGAGGGGAGGATTAACGGCGCGTGTGGGAGGGTCAGGGTGGTGAGAGGTGAGCGAGTTAGGAAACGGGATTTGTTGGGGGGACTGCGGCGGGTTTGGTGGGGGAAGAGTTAGGTGTAGAACAGGGGTTATTGGTAGAGGACTGATCTATTGATTTGGGGTTGTTAACAGGACGAATTTTAGGAATCTTCTTGGTGGCAGTCACGGTCTGGTTAGCGGTTATCTGGGGTTGGTGGGTTTGTTTGACATTAACAGGACGAGTTTGGGGAATTTTCTTGGTGGCAGTCTCGGTCTGGTTAGAGGTTATCTGGGACTGGTGAGTTTGTTTGACATGAGAGGGCGAGTCAAGTGTGGGGTTTCGAAGTTTTCTAGGGGTGTGAATTGTGTGGGGGTGGAAGGGGGCTACTGACTGAAAACTGTCACAAGCTACCGACGGAAAACTGTCACAAGGGAAATTTTGTTGGTGGGGGGATAGCTGAACATTTCTGGGGTCATGGGGAAAATATGTTGTGGTAGGCCTACATAGGTAGGCATAGCTAGAATAGGGGGGTTGTTGGGGGGGCTGCGGAGGGGTGGGGGGGGTGAGAGTTAGGTGTAGAACAGGGGTTATTGGTAGAGGACTGATGTATTGATTTGGGGTTGTTAATAGGACGAATTTTGGGAATTTTCTTGGTGGCAGTCACGGTCTGGTTAGAGGTTCTCTGGGACTGGTGAGTTTGTTTGACATGAGAGGGCGAGTCAAGTGTGGGGTTTCGAAGTTTTCTAGGGGTGTGAATTGTGTGGGGGTGGAAGGGAGCTACTGACGAAAAACTGTCACAAGCTACCGACGGAAAACTGTCACAAGGGAAATTTTGTTGGTGGGGGGATAGCTGAACATTTCTGGGGTCATGGGGAAAATATGTTGTGGTAGGCCTACATAGGTAGGCATAGCTAGAATACGGGGCTTGTTGGGGGGGCTGCGGAGGGTTGGTGGGGGAAGAGTTCACTGGGGGTGGACTTTCACCGGAAAGTTCATTTTGGAAGGGTGCACGGAGTCTTGGATAGGGCCTAAAAGGTTGGATAGGGGATTCATCGAACTGCGTAGGCATTCTTCTCTGATGGCGAGCATATGTTCTTCGAATAAGCCATACGGGTCGAGATGGGCGGTGATGTGGGGTGGGAGGATGTTTAACAATGCGCGTGAATAAGAGTTTCATTTTGTTGGTCGTAATCTTCATAGCTATACGTGGTCCTCACGTATCTGTAGAGTTGTATGAGGGTCACATTTATATCCCCTTCATACTTGATTCGTCGACTTTATTATTTTGGGGGCGACGGGGGAACCCAAAAGTGGATCTATGGTCCGGATCACGAAGGATCGAAACTGGTTCCAGGTACTCTCTGGCGTATCCTGTGTCACCATTTGGTGAACAAATTCTTGAAAGGTAGGCTTATCAACAAGTTGGGAAACGGCTTCTCCCAACTGTAATATGCAAAATTGCCCAGGCGATTTTTTCGTGGTCATTATGAAGTACCACATCGTACACTGGCTTTATTATGTCTAAGTAACTGGTGATATCATAAGTGTTTATATCATACTTGGGAATGTGTGCGAATGGCTGAAGATTTCGCGATGTTGCCATGCTTCTACTGTTCCAAACTTGCAGTGTAATGCAACCTTTTATCCGAATTCAAGAACCACCGCTGTCGCCAATGTTATGCCCTGTTTTATACAGGTTTAACTTGGGTAATGTGAGTTCTAAATTGACTGGGTATATAAGGCTGCATGCACAATACAAGATATGAGGAATAGAGAACACAAAGAAAAAATGGTAGCAAGTTACATGATCACGTTTTATTTGATATACCACTGCAGAATACTTGTGTAAGACAATATAATAGAATTGAACAACACTAGATAAGTGGATCTGGATGGAGCCTAGTCTCCCCCTTCCAACGTTCAGGTATTAATCTTCTGATCACTGGCTTTGATTTCACAGGTTTATATACCGAAGACCATCAATGTTACTTATAGATTCATATTCACTGTTAGATTTATTACTGGTAGCTCTGGTGCACAAGTAGTAGTTCACAGACTAGATTAGACACGCATTTTTAGAGCACGGGAATTCTAGTAACCTCAGGGGGTACTGATCTAAGTTTTATATCCTTGTCTCAGAAATACATAGAACGCAAATCAGTGGGCGAACGTTAGATATCACTAGAGTTTTAATATCTGAATAAGGTAATTACGAGAGTCAAGGTCGCCTGTTAATTAAAGAGCACTGATCGCTTAGTACGTCCCAAATGGAATGGTTAAGTAGGAATTACACTGGGCAAGGTCTTAGCCACTTCGTAGAAATATTAATTAGTGAATCTAAAACAGCACAGTAATATGTAGTACTGCTAAAGGGAATCTTGGGTAGAATCTGATGGGTCTGGTCCTGGTTATCTTGCGTCCATGATGTTGGGGGCTAACGACTGGTTCCGCGGCCGTCCAGTGGGGCCATATGTGTGAAGTTCTTCAATACGTGGGCAGGTCCTTCTATCCAAATCTGCCACGGAGTCTGCCGGTTCTGGGATCTCACTCCGGAACAACACAAGGGCAGGGCTAGAAATTAACTGCAGGGTAGTGACCCCTGGTTGGTGTCTAGCGTTCAACCTGATTTGACTGGGGGCTTGGGAGTTAGATTTATAGGCTCGGTTCTGGACCCTGTAGACAGTAGGGATCTCGAGTCTTATGGACTTAATTGAGCTCTCAATAGATATGGGGACTAGGTAAGGATGGTATTTACTGTTGTGGCACAGGGCGATAGGAAGCCTTTATATTTTCATATAACTGAGCCTTAGTAAGAGGTACTATTTTGGCTATACTGGACGTATTTAGGGGAGAGAGACTGGATCTACTTTGCGAGGAGGATGGGGACAGCTGTGATAGGAGCGTCTCTCTAGATTGTTCAATCTTCATTCTATGGTATAGCTGAGGTGCTAATTTAGTGATCAGAGCATGCAAGAAAGGTAAATGGTTTATTGTGAGTTAATAGAGGTTAGTAAAGGTGTTTGTCATTCATGGTTAGTTCATTGATAGGAAGAATTCCTGTGCTACCTGGCAATGACTCGAAAGTCAAAACAGGGGCCAGGTATACCTCCGCGGGGGTGGGGGTCTCCCTCCTCGGGTGGGCAAAAAGGGGGTGCTGGGCGCCCTCTCTCTGATATATCCGTCCGGCGGCTGTGGCTAGGGGCTTGCCATATCACCAGTGTTTGTAATAACCCTCTGTGTATGAGACAGATGTGAGTGTCTTTAATACCAAAACCGAAGGTGCCTTAGCTAGCTGGTTTTACTCGGCTGGTTGTTAATTGTAGGGTTTGCTGGATATGGTGGAGACTGGGTTGCTAACTCTGCCACATTTATCTGGAAGTATGGCAATAGAAGTTAGTTGTACTGGCGGGGCGGCTAGCCTCGCACCGACGACCATTGGGTGCAGGGTTGTGAATGTGTTGTAAGAGAATAGATGGCATGCAAGGGGCTAGTAAAGTTCTAATGTGGCTCTGGCCTACTAAGTGAAGGTAGGCTGGATAGGAGTATATATAAAAAGGTTGGAGAGCGTTAGTAACGGACAATTCAAGGATCTTCAAGAGGTATGAGAGAGAGGCTAGGTCGGACAAGAGTCGAGAAGCGCGGGTGTCTTAATGAGAGGGGGGGGGAGTTCAAGGGCTACAGGGAAATTTTGCCCCTAAGGTCCCTGGGCGTGGGGGTGGCATTAGGCTACAATTGATATGGAAGTTTGAAAGGCAGTAGAATACGTTAGCCAAATGCTACCGGGGAATGCAACTATGGGGTGGTATATGAGTCTGGAAAAGATAGAGTTATGTGATCAGTCAGAGGGTTATGGATACTATTAGTTGGCCCTGGGAACTGCGTTTTCTATTAAATATAAAATACCACCCACAGCGGCAGTTCGTAGGGGTACTTAGTTATTGTTCCGGGTACTTATGACAGATACTGGTAACCAGGTTATCTTATACAATCTCTGGTTGGGGTAAGAGGTGTAAGACACGAAATAAATTGGCGTAGTGTGGGCTGTGGATACGAAGGAGGCAAGGGGAAGACGTATGACAAGTGTGGAAAGTAAATGGAAAAAGGTGAACACAATGGCGGATAAAAATACTTAACCTAAGGATTGCATACATAGATTTATGGGGCGATGGGTCTTCAGAAGCTTAGTCTGGCAAGACAAGATGTTAGGGAATGTTAATATTAATACTTAGTTACTAGAGGAGCAATGCAAGGGGCGACTGAGCACGGGTACATATATCTATACTCGGCATGGAAAATGCTATAAGAGGTCTAGGGACAAGCGTGGGTGTTTGAACTTCTAAGATATATAACATCTACTTCTCGGATGCAAGAACATACATAGATATAATTATGGCTGTCTGATGTGTTGGCATTGGCTCAACGTCGGGACAGGCATGGGTGTTTTTAATATGAATGTATATTCCTGTTCATCATCTTTGTAGTTAGGAGTGTAGGACACGAGGGGGTTAGTGTACGTGAGGTGTGGAAAATGGTCAGTTTTAGAAAAAGGTAAATGGGTGTGTCCTGGAGCTGTTTAGCCCTGCGGGCTTGGGCCTGTCTGGAATGGATGGCTCGGTCAGCTGGTCCTTTCGTTCTGTGGACCTTTCCTTGGTGGTGTTTCTGTGTGGTGTTCGTTCCATGGCTTCTTGTGGTGGGCTTCTCGTTCTGAGGGCATTTTAGCTACCAGTGTTTCTTGTGTTTCTATTCCTCCATTCCTTGTATTGTGCATGCAGCTTATATACCCAGTCAATTAGAACTAACATTACCCAAGTTAAACCTGTAGAAAACAGGGCCTAACAATAGACAAATGAATACAATACATAATACTATTAGGAAAACAATATTTAAAAAGCACCATTAAGAATATATATATATCTAAAATAGTCCGTGGTACTACAGCGGTCTAACGGCGACGTCCAGTAGAAAAGCAACAACAAAAAACAAACAACAACAAAAGCGCGGGAATAGGCCCTCAGTCTTGCCGATCTATAGTTATATAGGCTACAACAATCGCATATTTGGACATGTTATGAAGGTTTTACTGGGGTTTAATTGAGTTTTGATCAAGTGGGCTCTTCCTAACTGGGAAAAGTTATGTTGTTTTAACACAGACACAGAATAGACAACTAGAGGATGAATTATCACAAGACGTGGTCATATTCGCTTTATGCACAAGAAGATCGCATTGCGTAAACGCTAGATAAAATAATGGTCAAGAACAAACGTTGAAAGTGATAGACACGACGGGCTCACCTACGTCTGACGCGCAAGAAGGATTTGTTCTATGTAGTATCTAAGTAAGTATTAGAGACCGCTTTCTAACTGAAAGATAGACACTTGTCCTGTATGACTCTTCCAGAGATAAGTAAAATGCCCAAGAACGAGAAGCCCACCAAACAGGAAGCCCATGAAACGAACACCACACAGAAACCCCCCCCCCCCCCCAACCAAAAAAAGGAAAGGTCCTACAGAACGAAAAGGACCAGCTGACCGAGCCAGCCATTTCAGGACAGGGCCCAAGCCCGCAGGGCTAAAACAGCTCCAGGACACACCCCATAATAGCCTTTTCTAAAACTGACCATTTTCCACACCTCACGTACACTAACCCCCTTCGTGTCCTACACTCCTAAACTACAAAGATGATGAAACAGGAATATACCTTCATATTACAAAAACACCCATTGCCTGTCCCGACGTTGAGCCAATGCCAAAACCTCAGGACAGCCATAATTATATCTATGGATGTTCTTTGCATACGAGAAGTAGATGTTATATATCTTAGAAGTTAAAACACCCACGCTGTCCCTCGACCTCGTATCTAATTTTCAATGACGAGTATAGATATCATGTAACCCGTGCCCAGTCTCGCCCCTTGCATTGTCTCCTCTAGTAACTAAGGCTATTCATATTAACTGCCACCAGCATTGCTACGACATAGCGGCACTGTCCTTGCTACAAAGATGATGAATAGGAATATACATTCATATTAAAAACATGCCCTGTCCCCCGACGTTGAGCCAATGCCAAACACATTCAGCACCAGCCATAAATATATCTATGTATTGTTCCCTTACATCCCAACCCGAGCAAAGTAGATGTGCCACTATATCTTAGAAGTTCAAACACCCACGCTTGTCCCTAGACCTCGTATATCATTTTCCATGACGAGTTATAGATATATGTAACCCGTGCTCAGTCGCCCCTTGGCATTGTTCCTCTAGTAACTAAGTATTCAATATTAAAACATTCCCTAACATCTTGTCTTGCCAGACTAAGCTTCTGAAGGACCCATCGCCCCATAAATCTATGTATGCAATCCTTAGGTTAAGTATTTTTATCCGCCATTGTGTTCACCTTTTTCCATTTACTTTCCACAATTGTCATGACGTCTTCCCCTTGCAAATCCTTCGTATCCACAGCCCACCACTACGCCAATTTATTTCGTGTATTTACACCTCTTACCCCAACCAGAGATTGTATAAGATATACCTGGTTACCAGTATCTGTCATTAAGTACCCCGAAACAATAACTAAGTACCACTACGAACTGCTGCTGTTGTTGGTATTTGATATTTAATAGAAAAACGCAGTTCCCAGGGCCAACTAATAGTATCCATAACCCTCTGACTGATCACATAACTCTATCTTTTCCAGGCCTCATAATACCACCCCATAGTTGCATTTCACCTGGTAGCATTTGGGCTAAAGTATTCTACTGCCCTTTTCAAACTTCCATATCAATTGTAGCCTAATGCCACCCCCACGCCCAGGGATCCTTAGGGGCAAACAATTTCCGGTGAGCCCTCTTTGAACTCCCCCCACCCTCTCATTAAGACAACCCCCGCGCTTCTCGACTCTTGTCCGACCTAGCCTCTCTCTCATACCTCTTGAAGATCCTTGAATGTGTCCGTTACTCAAACGCTCGTCCAACCTTTTATATGTATATACGCCTATCCAGCCTACCTTCACTTAGTAGGCCAGAACAAACATTAGAACTTTACTAGCCCCTGGCATGCCATCTATTCTCTGTACAAACAACATTCACAAACCCTGCACCCATATGGTCGTCGGTTGCGAGGCTAGCCGCCCCGCCAGTTAACTAACTTCTATTGCCATACTTCCAGATAAATGTGGCAGAGGTTAGCAACCCAGGTCTCCACCATATCCAGCAAAACCCTACAAATTAACAACCCAGCCGAGTAAAACCAGACTAGCTAAGGCACACTTCGGTTTTGGTATTAAAGACACTCACATCTGGCTCTAGTACACGGTAGGGATATATTACAAACACTGGTGATATGGCAAGCCCCTAGCCACAGCCGCCGGACAGACTATATCGAGAGAGAGAGGGCGCCCAGCTCCCCCTTTTTGCCCAACCGAGGAGGGAGGACCCCCACCCCCGCGGAGGTATACCTTGGCCCCTGTTTTGACTTTTCGAGTTCATTGCCAGCAGGTAGCACAGGAATTCTTCCTATCGATGAAACTAACCATGAATGGACTAACAACGTTACTAACCTCTATTAACTCACAATAAACCATTTACCTTTCTTGCATGCTCTGCTCACTAAATTAGCCACCATCAGCTATAACCATAGAATGAAGATTTTGAAACAATCTAGAGAGGGACGCTTCCTATCACAGCTGTGCCCCATCCTCCTCGACAAAAGTAGAGATCCAGTCTCTCTCCTAAATACGTCCAGTATAGGCCAAAATAGTACCTCTTACTAAAGGCTCAGTTATATGAAAATATAAAGGCTTTCCTAGTCGCCATGTGCCACAACAGTAAATACCATCTTAAAAACCCCCCTAGTCCCCATATCTATTGAGAGCTCAACTTAAGTCCATAAGTACTCGAGATCCCTACTGTCGACAGGGTCCAGAAACCGAGCCTATAAATCTAAACTCCCGCCCCCAGTCAAATCAGTTTGAAAGCTAGGACACCAAACCAGGGGTCACATACCCTGACAGTTAATTTCTAGCTCTGCCCTTGTGTTTGTTCCGGAGTGAGATCCCAGAACCGGCAGAGCTCCGTGGCAGATTTGGGATTAGAAGGACCTGCCCACGTATTTGAAGAACCTTCACACATATGGCCCCAATGGACCGGCCCCGCGGAAAACCAGTCGTTAGCCCCCAAACATCATGGACGGCAAGATAACCAGGACCACAGACCATCAGATACTACCCAAGATTCCCTTTAGCAGTACTACATATTACTGTGCTGTTTTAGATTCACTAATTAATATTTCTACGACGAGTGGCTAAGGACCTTGCCCAGTGTAATTCATACTTAACCATTCCAATTTGGGACGTACTAAGCGATCAGTGCTCTTTAATTAACAGGCCGACCCTTGACTTCTCGTAATTACTTTATTCAGATATTAAACACTCTAGTGATATCTAACGCTTCGCCCCCCACTCTGATTTGCGTTCTATGTATTTCTGAAGGACAAGGATATAAAACTTAGATCAGTACCACCTGAGGTTACTAGAATTCCCAGCTCCGTGCCTCTAAAAATACGTGTGTCTAATCTAGTCTGTAGAACTACTACTTGTGCACCAGAGCTACCAGTAATAAATCTAACAGGTGCATATGAATCTATAAGTAACATTGATGGTTCTTCGGTATATAAACCATGATGAAATCAAAGCCAGTGATCAGAAGATTAATACCTGAACGTTGGAAGTGGGAGACTAGGCTCCCTCCAGATTCCACTTATGCTAGTGTTGTTCAATTCTATTATATTGTATACACAAGTATTTCTGCAGTGGTGGTACCAATAAACGTGATCATGTAACTTGCTACCATGTGTTCCTTTGTGTTCTCTATTCTCTCATATCTTGTATTGTGCATGCAGCCTTATATACCTCAGTCAATTTAGAACTCACATACCAAGGTTAAACCTGTAGAAAAACAGGGGCATAACATTGGCGCGGGCAGCGGTGGTTCTTGAATTCGGGATAAAAGGTTGCCATTTACACTGCAAGTTTGGAAAACAAGTAGATAAGCATGGCAACATTCGCGAAATCTTCAGCCACTTCGCACACATTCCCAAGTATGCTATGTAAAACAACATATGATATCACCAGTTACTTAGACATAATAAAGCCAGGTGTTACGATGTGGTACTTCAGAAATGACCGCGAAAAAAGCGCCATGGGCAATTTTTTGTCTTGTTATACCAGTTGGGGACAGAAGCCGTTTGCCCAACTTGTTGATAAGCCTCCCTTTCAAAGAATTTGTTCACCAAATGGTGACACAGGACTACGCCAGAGAGCGTACCTGGAACCAGTTTCGAATCCTTCCGTGATCCGGACTTAGAATTCCCACTTTTGGGTTCCCCCGTCGCCCCAAAATAATTAAAAGTCGACGAGATCAAGTATGAAGGGCGATATAAATGTGACCCTCATACAAACTCTAACAGATACGTGAGGACCACCGTATAGCTATGAAGATTAACGGACCAACCAAAATGAACTCTTTTATTCACCGCATTGTTAAACAATCCTCCCACCCCACATCACCGCCAATCTCGACCCGTATGGCTTAATTCGAAGAACATATGCTCTCCATCAGAGCAAGAATGCCTACGCCAGTTCGATGAATACCCGATCCAACCTTTCAGCCCCTATTCCAAAAGGACTTCCGTGCACTCATTCCAAAATGACTTCCGGTGAAAGTCCAAAACCCCAGTGAACTCTTCCCCCACCAACCCTCCGCAGCCCCCCCCAACAAGCCCCGTATTCTAGCTATGCCTACCTATGTAGGCCTACCACAAACATATTTTCCCCCTGACCCCAGAAATGTTCAAGCTATTCACCCCACCAACAAAATCTCCCTTGTGACCGTTTCCGGTCCGGCTAGCTGTGGACAGTTTTCCGTCAGTAAGCTCCCTTCCAACCCCCAACACAATTCCCCACACCCCTAGAAAACTGTCAAAACCCCACACTTGACTCCAACCCTCATGACAGACAAACCCACCAAACCCCAGGATACACTCTAAGCAAACCGTCACATGCCACCGACACACACCCACAACTCTGATCCTACCACACGACGCATGTTTTAATCCCCCCCTCACGGGTGACCCCCACCAAACTGATGTCCCCCACCTAATGCGGAACGAACACCCGGCTCACCAGTCGGTCCACAAACCACCATCATGAGCCCCAGCTAAAATTTCAACCTACCCCTCTTCACCGGTACCCACGCCACCCCCCCACCGCCCATAAGTCACCAACCAACGATCCCGCTAGACGAAATAACACTCAAATCCCAATCCAAAACACAAACCTTTTCCCACAGTGGCGAAACCCCAAAATACTCTCTCTCTCGCCCACAACAACATAATCA
>JAVRFV010000275.1:0-80000 GCA_032716605.1 Paralithodes platypus
ATAAGTCAAAACAGCCATCCATTCATTGATTTTTTTTTCTACCGGGAAGTGTACCCATTCATCTTGAAGGGGGGTTATTTGAGTGTCTTTGAAGTTTGAGAAGAGGTCTAGGAAACCCATTTAAAAAGTATATAAAATAATAATACAATCAATACATTAAAAGTACAATAATCCCTCCTTAAATAATTACAAGGCTAGCCATCCGTGTGTTTATTTATAGCCTTTTACGAGAGGGGGGAAGGGGGGGTACCATTAAGCCTGCCATACGTCAAAACGTTTAATGAGGCACAAATATTACCGACCCGATAACCCGCCGTAAATTAAACGTTTATGACGGGCGCAACAGACAGGAGAGAGAGAGAGAGAGAGAGAGAGAGAGAGAGAGAGAGAGAGAGAGAGAGAGAGAGGGGGAGAGCGAGAGAAAAGGGGGGGGAGACGAGAGAGAGGGGGGAGACGAGAGTGAGAGGGGTCAGAGCGCGAGAAGTGGGAGCAGCGCAGAAGATAGGAGGATAGTAGAGAAGAATGAGAGAGAGCGAGTAGAGGTCTTTACTCTCTCGAGCGCGCGCGCGCGGCGCTGAATGCGGGATCGCTCGCTACGAGAGGTTGGCGTCGCCGACGTGGTTGTTGTGTCGCACTAGCGTTTTCATCGCTCTCTCGCTCTGACTAGCTTCGCGTCGCGATCTCGATCACTCTCGGGCTTCTCGCCTTTCCTCCTCGCCTTGTCTCGCTCCTCTTAACGCTTCGCTTCTCGCGCGCATCTTTGTGTTTGTTTCTTATGTTCTTTTTTCTTCTTCATCGCTCTCTACTCAACTGCTCTCGTCTCTGCTCTGGCTCTTTCCTCTAACGCCCTCCGGCTCGCGCCGCGCGCTTACTCGTCTCTCGGTCTACCTCCCCTCCGTGCCATATTAATTCTCTCCTCCTCGTTTCCTTCTCTCCCTGTTTTTTTTTTTCCTCCCCCTATTGCCATCAATCATAATGTTTACCGTAATGATAGAGAGAGAGAGAGAGAGATAGAGAGAGAGAGAGAGAGAGAGATAGCGCAGAGAGAGATAGATACGCGATAGAGAATTTATCAATCGTGGCTGAAACGTATGATAGCTTGAGTGTGTGAATGCAACATATGCCTGTGTGTGTGTGTGTGTGTGTGTGTGTGTGTGTGTGTGTGTGTAAAAGGTATACATACTTAAGTGTATGAATGTGTGTTCTTGTGTATGTGTACTGTAAAAGAGAAATATATATACAATATAATATAATCTGCACTATGATAATACACTCCTAACCTAACAAAATACCACCTAAGACAATACACAGTAAACTAGAACAGGTATTTGCAAGCCGGTCTGCAATGATCACTCCAGAGGCTGCAACACTCCCCAACAATTGCAATATTAACTCTATCTTCCCAATGCCAGCTGTGCACTAGTTATTGCATCAGTATATTGCACACACTCTACCATAATCATAGCGAGGACCAGCGAGCTAATATCATCAATATTAAATAATACCAGCAATACACCAGCAAGCTAATATCATCAATACGACACCATACTATCAAATCACCAGCAAGCTAATATCATCAATACGACACAATATAATCAAAGCACCAGCAAGCTAATACCAACCATACACTTTAATACCATCAATGCACCCTAATACCATCAATAAGACATAATACATAATACCCGTATATCTACCGTTCAGATTAATACCACTGCTTATCTACCATTCAGATTAATACCACTGCTTATCTACCATTCAGATTAATACCACTGCTTATCTACCATTCAGATTAATACCACTGCTTATCTACCATTCAGATTAATACCACTGTTCAGCATCATCCCACAAGCTAATACCATCAATACTACATAATACCACCAGTACACCATAATACCAGTACTACACCAGCCGTATATCTACCATCTATATAATTAAATCAGTTCGTGTGTCTGTTTGTCTGTGTGTTCTTAATAGGCCCCCGCAGTTTTGGACTTGTGGAGCTGAGACTTTGCATGTTGGTGTCAATTGACCTGGGTCAGGTCATAGAGGGGGCGAGGCCACGATCGGAGGTCGTTTAGAGGCCGAAATTGAAAACAAATTGAACAAAATTGCCGTTTGGGGCAGGAGGAGGCCTCCGATCGAAAAGGTGTATGGAACGAAGGTTGTTCGCAGCCCCCCAACATGGGGGTAGGGATGAGGTCAGATCCAAAATCGGAGGTCATTTAGCGGCCGAAATCGAGGTCGCCGTTTAATGAGGCACAGGGAGGTCGAGGCCGGTGATTATGGTAGTAGTAGTATTGTGATGATTGTGGTAGTAGTGATTGATGATGGTGATTATGGTAGTAGTAGTGGTGGTAGTACCCGGGCAACGCCGGGTACCCCTGCTAGTTCAGATTAATACCACTGTTTATACTACAATTTAAGCCCCGCGTGTCCAGACATTTTGACTCTAACGTACCTTGAATTTGGCTCTGTCACTTTTTCAACTTTGGGGGAGACACCTGTTAAAGTCTTAAAATCGCCAAACTAATGGGCCGAAAGTCATAAAAACTAGAAACCCATGGGGCTAAACACGAGGAAGAGGGGGGAACCAGAAAAGCGACGCATCTCCCCTTCACAACTCAACTAATCCACTCTCAAACCAAATGCCCTCCCAACCCTCCATTCAACCCATGCTGTATGTAAATAATCCATTAACCCCTTCTGTACCGGCGACGTCATTTTACCTTTCCTTTCTGGGAATTATTAGACGATGTTATTCAGTTTTAAAAAGACCTTCAGCAATTTACAGACTTTGAACTATCTCATTTACCCCTATTTACTACCACAGACCCTTCTAAACTGCAAAACAACTGTCTAAATATAGTTATAATTTTTTTTACAAGACGTTGCCGGTACAGACGGGGTTAACTATCTAACTGTACGTAGCGCCAGCGAACTTGGCAATAATCTTGACCCCTTAACTTCTTATAACTCGAAATGAATGCCATCAATCGGGCTGACGTTTCTATCATTTGGGAAGAGTCCACCAGGAAATAGGTGTGGCTATTTACAGCCAGTTTGCTCTAGGCCCTTTTGAGTTACAGAGAGGTCAAGGATCAAGATAATTGCTACCTATAATCCATTCTCAAACCAATGCCCTTCCCATTGGTAAACTATTTGTAAGTTATTTATAAACTATCCATTAATATTCTTACCTTTCACTTTACTCTCAAACCAATACATTTCCCAACCATCCATCCACCGCAAGCTAACTGTAACACAACCCCCCCCCCCCCCCCTTTCCCCAGCACACACACACACACAAGTACACCCACATAAGCACGCATACACACATAAACACTAAGACACACACACACACTCAACCCCACACACCACTACCCCACCCCCCCCCCCCCCCCCCCCCCCCCCCGTCCCCCCCAGCTCCCACGAACCCAGAACTCGAAATTTAGGGCTATTAACTTTGTAATCCAAATTAATAGCACGAACGGTGTTGATAGTTCGGTGGAAGTCATTAGGGCCGATATATCTGTCAGCTCGGGGCGTTAGAGTGCGATACAGCCCGGGGTCGGATGGTCGGAATTCTGGGGCCTTAAAAAAAAAGGGGGGGGGGGGGTGATTGTGTCCCCCCCCCCCCCCTCTTCTTCTTGTGACTTCCATTAGTTTGGTGATTGTAAGACATTTCAACCCATTTCTTTGTCAATATTGGGAACTTTTGTCCCATTTAGGTATAATTTTTTACCCTGGCGAGCGATAGCGAGCCTTTGTAAGGAACCGGCCTTATGCGGGTCATTTGTAAAGAGCGTTTAATGTTTCAGTAACGGGTTGGTTTTATTCAACTTACAGATTAAAGGAAGGAGGAGTAGCACTTTATTGACAACATTTCTCAGATAACTTCTTTAACCCTCTCCGACATATACGCGATTTTGATCCTATTAGGGATACTTTAAAGCCTTTGTTACCATCAGGGTTATTTAGAAACCTTTAGTTTAGTTACTTCAACCTCTGCAGTTATCTTTGAGTTAGCTGTGTTGAGCCTATTGGGGATACTTTAAAGCCTTTGTTACCATCAGGGGTGTTTAGAAACCTTTAGTTTAGTTACTTCAACCTCTGCAGTTGTCTTTGAGTTAGCTGTGTTGAGCCTATTGGGGATACTTTAAAGCCTTTGTTACCATCAGGGGTATTTAGAAACCTTTAGTTTAGTTACTTCAACCTCTGCAGTTGTCTTTGAGTTAGCTGTGTTGAGCCTATTGGGGATACTTTAAAGCCTTTGTTACCATCAGGGGTATTTAGAAACCTTTAGTTTAGTTACTTCAACCTCTGCAGTTGTCTTTGAGTTAGCTGTGTTGAGCCTATTGGGGATACTTTAAAGCCTTTGTTACCATCAGGGGTATTTAGAAACCTTTAGTTTAGTTACTTCAACCTCTGCAGTTGTCTTTGAGTTAGCTGTGTTGAGCCTATTGGGGATACTTTAAAGCCTTTGTTACCATCAGGGGTATTTAGAAACCTTTAGTTTAGTTACTTCAACCTCTGCAGTTGTCTTTGAGTTAGCTGTGTTGAGCCTATTGGGGATACTTTAAAGCCTTTGTTACCATCAGGGGTATTTAGAAACCTTTAGTTTAGTTACTTCAACCTCTGCAGTTGTCTTTGAGTTAGCTGTGTTGAGCCTATTGGGGATACTTTAAAGCCTTTGTTACCATCAGGGGTATTTAGAAACCTTTAGTTTAGTTACTTCAACCTCTGCAGTTGTCTTTGAGATAGCTGTGTTGAGCCTATTGGGGATACTTTAAAGCCTTTGTTACCATCAGGGGTATTTAGAAACCTTTAGTTTAGTTACTTCAACCTCTGCAGTTGTCTTTGAGTTAGCTGTGTTGAGCCTCTTGGGGATACTTTAAAACCTTTGTTACCATCAGGGGTATTTAGAAACCTTTAGTTTAGTTACTTCAACCTCTGCAGTTGTCTTTGAGTTAGGTGTGGGCAGAAAACTAATTTTGGAGAGGTAATTATAAGAGTGAGAGAACTCTATTTCGTATTGCTAATCTGGCAACCTCTGCGTCATATGTGCGTGAAAGGGTTAAGGGGAGATGTCCACTTAGGAGCACTTTATTGACAACATTTCTCAGATAACTTCTTTAAGGGGAGATTTCCACTTGAGTTTTCTTTCCTTAACTCCTTTCTCCCTCATGTTTAGCCCCATTGTTTTTTCTAATTTTAAGACGTTTGCCCCATTATTTTGACGATTTTAAGAACTTTCAACCCATTTCTGTCAATTTTAAAACCTTTCGTGCCATTTAGGTGTCGATTTTATCCTGGCGAGCGATAGCGAGCCTGTAATTTAAGAGGAACCGGGTTTCAGCCGGGACATTTTTCTACCGAAAAATGTACAAATTTATCTTGAAAGGGGCTCAAAGGGGTGTAATCTTAAGCTTGAAGAATATCTAGGGACCAAACTAAAAACCTCCCCTTAAATCAATAAAGTGCTCCTCCTCATATGGTGCATATATACGTATTGATTACCTTGGTATCAGATGGAGAAAGCATTGGAGTGAAGTCATTTTTGTTTTTCTATGCGAAGGAAACAAAAGGCAAGATCCCTGTGACGAGTGTTTCCCCCAAAGCCAAAGGAGTGACAGAGAGCCAAATTCAAGGGTCATCGTGGTCAAAATGCTTGGACACACGAAGTTTAAAGCAGTCCAAGTCATAGGATGAAGGAGAGCTTGATTGAGGGAGAAAGTTCCAGAGTTCACTTGTTGAGAAGAAAAAAAGACTAAGAAAGATTTGCTAATTCTTGGGTTAGAAAGCTTGACAGCACAGGAGTGGGACTGTGTTGATAGGCGGGTGCCTCGTACTCGCCGCAAGGGAGGGGTTTACTAATTTAATATTGCAGTAGTCTGGGTTATTTGATACATATTTATACAGCTTACAGACAATAATACATACAAAACTATACCTTGATATTGGATGGAGGTTAGCCATTTGTAAGGAGCATATTGGATGGAGGTTAGCCATTTGTAAGGAGCATAAAAAGTTACAGTTACGGGTTGCTTTTATTCTAACAAAATGGCTGACTTTCGACAGTTCTATTCAGCTTATAAGAGAGGAAACCGGGACCTCTGGGGTATTACCGGTAATTTACGTTATTACCCAGTGATCTAAATAACACGAACAATGCAGAAAACTGCAACACATTATATAAACACTATTTGGCCAGATGTCTTCATCCTATTTTTTTTCTTCTACTCAACAAGTGAACTCTGGAACCCTCTCCCTCAATCAATCTTTCCCTTATCTTATGACTTAAATTGCTTTAAACTTCGTGTGTCCAGGCATTTTGACCCCAACGTCCCTTGAACTTGGCTCGGTCACTTTTTTTGGCTTTGGGGAGACACTCGTCAGAGACAACCTGCCTTTTGTCTCCTTCATACATCTATAGAAAAAACAAAACATTGAGGATTTTGCTTGTTTTTGCCATTTTCAAGGCAATGTATTTTAGATAGGCCCCTTCACCAACAAGAATGCCTTCCAAAATTTCCTTCAAACTGAAAAATACCCACCCAGAACAAAATATACCATAAAATACCCACCCAGAACAAAAGATACCATAAAATACCCACCCAGACCAAAAGATACCATAAAATACCCACCCAGAACAAAATATACCATAAAATACCCACCCAGAACAAAAGATACCATAAAATACCCACCCAGAACAAAAGATACACTAAAATACCCACCCAGAACAAAAGATACCATAAAATACCCACCCAGAACAAAAGATACCATAAAATACCCACCCAAAACAAAAAATACCATAAAATACCCACCCAGAACAAAATATACCATAAAATACCCACCCAGAACAAAAGATACAATAAAATACCCACCCAGAACAAAATATACCATAAAATACCCACCCAGAACAAAAGATACCATAAAATACCCACCCAGAACAAAAGATACCATAAAATACCCACCCAGAACAAAAGATACCATAAAATACCCACCCCAAAAGATACCATAAAATACCCACCCAGAACAAAAGATACCATAAAATACCCACCCAGAACAAAAGATACCATAAAATACCCACCCAGAACAAAAGCTTCACCGTGTACTGGGAGCATTAACCGGGATTTCTGGGGGATTACAGATAATTGACGTTATTACGGGGCGATATAAAACACCGGCAATGCGGAAAAATGCGACACATTTGGTAAGGGAAGATGGTACGCTTTTGGGCGATTTTGGCATGTATTCATTATTTTGCAAGTTTTCTCCCTAGACCTCCATCAAATTAACACAAATAACCATTAGATCCCCCTTCTAGATTAATTTGTAAATTTTTCGGTAGAAAACGGCCGGTTCTTCCAATACTACAGGCTCACTATCGTTCGCCAGGGAAAAAATCGATACCTAAATAGCACGAAAGGTCTGAAATATTGACGAAGAAATGGGGTGAAAGGTCTTAAAATTGACTAACTAATGGGGGCAAACATCTTAACATCTGAAAACGAATGGGGCTAAACATGAGGGAGAAAGTGGTCCAGAAAAACAGCCCATGTTCCCTCGTAACCCCTTCTGTACCGGCATTGTCTTTTCAATTTTATTATACCTACATTTAGACGATTGTATTAACCTCTTCTGTACCTGCGACGTTTTTATATACTTGGACGATTTTGTGCAGTTTAAAAAGGAGCTGTGGTAGTAACAAGGGTTAAGTGGAGTAGTTGGAAGCCTGTTAAGTGCTGGGGCTCTTTTGAAACTGACTAAAATCGTCTAATGGTAGTTTGCTAATCAAAATATGTTAAGGGGAGGTATTCAGTTTATTCCCTAGACCTCCATCAAGCTTTAAAATACGCCCCCTTTTCAAGATTAATTTGTACATTTTTCGGTAGAAAAATGTCCCGGCTGAAAGCCGGTTCCTCTTAAATTACAGGCTCGCTATCGCTCGCCAGGATAAAATCGACACCTAAATGGCACGAAAGGTCTTAAAATTGACAGAAATGGGTTGAAAGTTCTTAAAATCGTCAAAATAATGGGGCAAACGTCTTAAAATCTCAAAAGCAAGGGGGGCTAACCATGAGGGAGAAAAGGGTCCAGAAAAAAAAAATCCTCCAGGTGGAAATCTCCCCTTAAGCTAACGTTTCAATTCACCGAGTATAATTCAATATAAGAGAAGATTCACTGCCCTGATTATGTCTAGGTTAACTCACTCACTCACTCACTCACTCACTCACTCTCTCTCTCTCTCTCTCTCTCTCTCTCTCTCTCTCTCTCTCTCTCTCTCTCTCTGGGTAAAAGTGTGTATTGCAGTGTATTTAGTCCATAATTTGTATATCTTCAATGTAAATGAGTCGAGTTCAAAATTCTGAGTATATTAGTATCTAAATTATAAATAGAACCCATATGTACATTATAAATAGAACCCATATGTACATTATAAATAGAACCCCTGATATGTACATTATAAATAGAACCCATGATATGTACATTATAAATAGAACCCATGATATGTACATTATAAATAGAACCCATGATATGTACATTATAAATAGAACCCATGATATGTACATTATAAATAGAACCCATGATATGTACATTATAAATAGAACCCATATGTACATTATAAATAGAACCCATATGTACATTAGGTAAATAGAACCCATGATATGTACATTATAAATAGAACCCATGATATGTACATTATAAATATAACCCATGATATGTACATTATAAATAGAACCCATGATATGTACATTATAAATAGAACCCATGATATGTACATTATAAATAGAACCCATGATATGTACATTATAAATAGAACCCATGATATGTACATTATAAATAGAACCCATGATATGTACATTATAAATAGAACCCCTGATATGTACATTATAAATAGAACCCCTGATATGTACATTATAAATAGAACCCATGATATGTACATTATAAATAGAACCCATGATATGTACATTATAAATAGAACCCATGATATGTACATTATAAATAGAACCCATGATATGTACATTATAAATAGATCCCATGATATGAACATTATAAATAGAACCCCTGATATGTACATTATAAATAGAACCCCTGATATGTACATTATAAATAGAACCCATGATATGTACATTATAAATAGAACCCATGATATGTACATTATAAATAGAACCCATGATATGTACATTATAAATAGAACCCATGATATGTACATTATAAATAGAACCCATGATATGTACATTATAAATAGAACCCATGATATGTACATTATAAATAGAACCCATGATATGTACATTATAAATAGAACCCATATGTACATTATAAATAGAACCCATATGTACATTATAAATAGAACCCATGATATGTACGTTATAAATAGAACCCATGATATGTACATTATAAATAGAACCCATGATATGTACATTAGGTAAATAGAACCCATGATATGTACATTAGGTAAATAGAACCCATGATATGTACATTAGGTAAATAGAACCCATATGTACATTATAAATAGAACCCATATGTACATTATAAATAGAACCCATGATATGTACGTTATAAATAGAACCCATGATATGTACATTATAAATAGAACCCATGATATGTACATTAGGTAAATAGAACCCATGATATGTACATTAGGTAAATAGAACCCCTGATATGTACATTAGGTAAATAGAACCCATGATATGTACATTAGGTAAATAGAACCCATGATATGTACATTAGGTAAATAGGTCCTTTTTCGATTGTAATCAAAACGGTGCCTTTTAAGAGTTGTAATATCAAAAGGCTCAGCCAATGTTTCTTTGTACAATCGGGGGTATTAAGGGGAAGTTTTTAGTTTGTTTCCTACTCCTCCAGCAATTTAAAAAATTTACCCCTTTGACCCCTTTCAGGATAAATTTGTAAATTTTTCGGTAGAAAAATGTCCCGGCCAAAGGCCGGTTACTTTTAAATTACAGGCTCGCTATCGCTCGCCAGGATAAAATCGACACCTAAATGGCACGAAAGGTCATAAAATTGACAGAATGGGGCGGAAATTCTTAAAATCACCAAACTAATGGGGCAAACGTCTTAACATTTCAAAAGCAATGGGGCTAGACATGAGGGAGAAAGGGGTCAATAAAAAAGTCCCTCAAGTGGAAATCTCCCCTTACAGTAAGTAAGTGTTGTCATAGATTCCAGTGGTTTTCGCTCAACAAGTGTTATTGGTATCTTTATAGTTACTGGGAAAAGCGCTGATCCCTCAGAGTATTAGTCAGTGTCCGAAACTTTGTGAAATATCTGACAACACTTATTAAGGGGAGGTATTTAGTTTGTTCCCTACTATTCCATCAAGCTTAAAATTACACCCCCTAGACCCCCTTTCAAGATAAATTTGTACATTTTTCGGTAGAAAAATGTCCCGGCCGGAGGCCGGTTGCTCTTAAATTACAGGCTCGCTATCGCTCGCCAGGAAAAAATCGACACCTTAACGGCATGAAAGGTCTTAAAATTGACAGAAATGGGGCAAAATGTCTTAAAATATCGAAACTACTAGGGCGAAGGTCTTAAAATCTCAAAAGCAATGGGGCTAAACATGAGGGAGAAAGGGGTCCAGAAAAAAATCCCTCAAGTGGAGATCTCCCCTTAACCTCGACCGTACCAGTACTACCTTCAAAATAATGGAAATAATTCGGTGAAATAAAAATATTTCTATTTCAAATTTAAATTGATCTAACTCTTGCTTCCACTCATTCCCTCTCTCTACAATCTTCTTACTCTCGTCCACTATCTCTCTCTTCCACTATCTCTCTCTTCCACTATCTCTCTACAACACACCCCAACCCAAGCAAAAGTGTTCTCCTATACCCCCCCCCCCCATTATTATCTTATTCTCTCTCTCTCTCTTTCTCTTCCTCCCCCCCCCCATCCCCCCCAAGCCCTCCTAGCGTTTTCCTATCCCCCACCATCATCGCCTTACACTCTCCCATTCACTCTCCCTCTCTGTCTCTCTTCCTCCCTCCCACACACACTCTCCCCGCCCCCCTCCTCCTCCCCCCTAGCGTTTTCCTATCCCCCCGCTCGGAGGCTTTAGTGGCGATAAACAAGTGCGAAACGGCCGTAGCGCGCGCTGGGAGAGGGTCGCGGCCACCATTCCAACGGCCCCTTGGCATATTGTTATCGACTCGCCGCCGTGCTGGCAATGCTGTTCCGGCCGGCAATGATAGTGATGTACCGGGGCGGGAGCGAGATAGCGAGGGGCGAAAGAGAGAGAGAGAGAGAAAGGGAGTGGGAGGGAATGGTGTGTTAGAGGGAGAAGGAGAGGGAGGGTAGGAGAGAGAGGGAAACAGAGTGATAGAGAGGTTTGATAAGGCGAGAGAGACAGTGGGAGAGGGAATGATGTGTGTGTGTGTGTGTGTGTGTGTGTGTGTGTGTGTGTGTGTGTGTGTGTGTGTGTGTGTGTGTGTGTGTGTGTGTGTGTGTGAGTATGCTGTTTCGCCGGCAATGATAGTGAAATACCGCGGCCAGAGGGAGATAGCGAGGGGCAGCTGGGCCAGAGAGAGTGTGTGTGAGAGAGGGAATGGTGTGTGTGAGAGAGAGGGAAGGAGAAGGAATGGTGTGTGAGAGAGAGAGAGAGAGGGAAGGAGAAGGAATGGTGTGTGTGAGAGAGAGAGGGAAGGAGAGGGAGAGAGGAAAAAAGAGAGGGAAACAGAGGGAGATAGAGAGGGACGGAAAGGCGAGAGATAATGTGGGAGAGGGAAACAGGGAGAGAGGGATGGAAGAAGGGAAAGAAGGAGACAGCGAGGGGTAGCCAGGCGAGAGAGAGAGAGGGAGGGAGGGGGACAGGGAGAGATGAAAACAGGGAGAGTGGGTAAGGGATATAGCAAAGGGCGGCCAGGAGAGAGAGAGATAAGTAGAAGGAAGTTAGGAGCTTATGAGGTAGGAAAGTAATAAAGATAATGTGTGTGTGTGTGTGAGTGTGTGTGCAAATAGCAGAGTTGATTCAGTAACATGCGCGAGAGAGGAGTAGTGTGAGATGGCAAGGTGAGAAAGATGATCATATAATTATACTCCAAAATACTCCAAATAGGTAGGCCAGACATTTTGAACCCAAACCACTGTAACTCAAAAAGGGCTTGAGCAAATGGGCCGTAAATTTCCACACCTACTCCCTGGCTGACCCTTCCCAAATGTTAGAACTATTAGCTCGATTACGCTAGTCGTTTGTGAGTTATAGAGGTTAATGTTCAAGAGTGTTGGCCTACTTATTTGGAACAGGGTATAGTGAACGAGGGAGAACCTGATATAGATGGTGGTGACAGTAGTGGTGATGGTGGTAGTGGTGATAGTGGTAGTAGCAATGGTAGCCTATAGTAGTAATGGTTGTAGTGGTAGTAGTAATGGTAGTATTTATAGTAGTGATACCAATAGTGGTCGGAATGGTATTAGAAGTGGTAGTAATAGTAGTAACGATACTAATGATAGTAATAGTGGTAGCAATAGCAGCAAAGATGGTATACTCTATTTTGTTTCCAGCTAATGGTAAATTGAATCCCATATTAGCTGATTTATCGATACTTAATGGAAATATATGAAACTACTATGGCTGTGTGTCGTATTAATAGCAAGTTTTCATAATTAGCATCATATTTCGCTCCAAAATCTACCTTATAACCGAGTAACAGAGATAGAAACATGGCAATTTACCCTCGGATGGAAAACAATAGACTATAGGAACACTGTCATAAATATGGTATGGCCAGGTATCTACAAATCACACCCCTCTGTATATTATTAGGACAACTATCATTTATCCACCATAAGTAACGATATACTGGGGTTATATCCCATTATCACCCACTATATCAGCGAGCTCGGGAATAACCCCCTTCTCCCTCATGTTTAGCATATTAGATTTTAAGACAATCGCCCCATTAGTTTAGCGGTTTTAAAACCTTTCATCTAATTTTTAAGACTTGTCGTGCCCTTTAGGTGTCGATTTTTTCCTGGCGAGCGATAGCGAGCCTGTAATTTAAGAAGAACCGGCCTTTGGCCGGAAAATGTTTCTATCGAAAAATGTACCGGTACACATTTATCTTGGATTTTTTTTTTTTTTTTTTTTAGCTTGATGAAGGTCTAGGGACCCCACCTTAACCCCTTCAGACTCATATGACGCAGAGGTTGCCAGATTAGCAATAAGAAATAGAGTTCTCTCACTCTTATAATTACCTCTCCAAAATTAGTTTTCTGCCCACAGCTAACTCAAAGACAACTGCAGAGGTTGAAGTAACTAAACTAAAGGTTTATAAATACCCCTGATACAAAGGCTTTAAAGTATCCCTAATCGGCTCAAAATCGCGTCATATATCGGAGAGGGTTAAATATGGTATGGCCAGGTATCTACAAATCACCTCCCTGTATATTATTAGGCCAATAACTATCATTTATCCACCATAAGTTACGATATGCTGGGGCTACATCCCATTATCACCCACTATATCAGCGAGCTCGGGAATATCCTTATGGGAGACAGGTTTTCTGGACCCCCTTCTCCCTCATGTTTAGCCCCATTAGATTTCAGATTTCAAGACATTCGCACCATTAGTTTGGCGAATTTAAGATCAATCGTGCCAAGGGGAGGTGTGGTGGAGTGGTGTTGCCACTGGACTGGTAATCCAATGGTCCCGGGTTCGAATCCCGATATATCAATGGGAAGATATTATTGGGATGGAATTTGTGCTGTACCTACTGTATTATCAGTGCATTACCACAAAGCCAACCGAAACGCCAAAAAAAACTCTCATTGTTCCCTGATTAAATAGCATTTTATGAATATTCTCACTAGGCAATGCCTAGTGAGTTAATAGCTAAATAGGTGGCGTTCTGATAGTGGGGGTCCGAGTGTAGGGGATGAGACAGTGAAGCACAAAGGCGAAGAAGCTTCAGAGATGGGAGGTGCTTCGAGCCATGAGTGGAACTCTAGGTGCTTCACATGTCTCACTCCCTAGATTGGAACAAGACCTCACGGGCTTCACCGTGTTGAGCGGTTGGATGTACAGACTCTCAGCCAATGCCCGAGAGGGAGTAGTTGGAATATAGAAGAAAAGATTCCATAGGGATTGGGCCCATACGGGATTGGGCCCACGGGATTGGAACCTAACCTAACCTAACCTAAGTGGGCCCAATCCCGTCCTTGCAAACGACAGCGAGCCAGACCTTCGCCGGTCAAGGGAGGAAACTAAAATAATATTTAAAAAATAATTAAACAAGCAAATAAATATACCCATCCCCTCTTAATTAAGGGGAGATTTCCACTTGAGAGAGTTTTTCTTTTCTGGACCTCTTTCTCCCTCATGTTTAGCCCCAATGTTTTTAAGATTTGGAGATAAGTTAGGCGATCTTAAGAACTTTCGCCCAATTTCTGTCAATTTTAAGACCGTTCGTGCAATGTAGGTGTCGATTTTTTCCTGGCGAGCGATAGCGAGCCTGTAATTTAAGAGGAACCGGCCTTCGGCCGGGAAATTTTTCTATCGAAAAATTTACAAATTTATCTTGAAAGGGGGTCAAGGGGGTGTAGTTTTAGCTTGATCGAGGTCTATGGAACAACCTAAAAACCTCCCCTTAAAGCACTTATTACATTATCTAAGTTACGACAGGACTCTTACTCACATCCATTACGACACCCTCTATCACTAAACCACTAATTTACCCGGGTTATCAGAGAGGCTCGGACTAATGCTGTGTATTTAATCTACAGCCCCTTATTAGCAGACATAAAGTGTAATATTTATGGCCTGGACGTCTTTACATTGCATTCGGTCTATTACACACTAACTTAAGGGGGGATTTCCACTTGAGGGACTTTTTTATTGACCCCTTTCTCCCTCATGTCTAGCCCCATTGCTTTTGAGATTTTAAGACGTTTGCCCCATTAGTTTGGTGATTTTTAAGAATTTCCGCCCCATTCTGTCAATTTTAAGACCTTTCGTGCCATTTAGGTGTCGATTTTATCCTGGCGAGCGATAGCGAGCCTGTAATTTAAGAGTAATCGGCCTTCGGCCGGGACATTTTTGTACCGAAAAATGTACAAATTTATCTTGAAAGGGGCTCAAGGGGGTGAAATTTTAAGATTGCTGGAGGAGTAGGGAACAAACTAGAAAACTCCCCTTAAATTATAATGCGTAGAAACCCATGGATTTAATTAATACTGCTATTGACTTGCTTATATACCGGTACATACTTATCGGGCTTACGAGTTCAAATTTAATGATAAACATAAATATCTGAATTATGATTTCATATTCGGTAATATACATAAATATCTGGCGAATGCTTTTATATTTACCTGGTCAGATATCGTCATTTATTTCCGGCTTCGTAATAGTGGTTTTATATATATATATATGATTTTGTAGAATCTTGCATCATTGCCAGTAATAATGACAATATTAATAATTTTATCTGTGTTTTTCCTTCCTCCGTTCATTGTCTCTTAAAAAAAAAAAAAAAAAAAATTACAATGCGACACTTAAGGAAGCCCACCTCGCCTTTTTTTTCTCTTTCTCTCCCTCTCTCTTTGCCTTCGTTTTATCCATTGGGTTTCTTTCAGCCTACTGTTTTAAGACGCTTACCCCCATCCAGGTGTCAATATTATCCTGGCGAGCGGTAGCGAGCCAGCATATATATATTTTTGTGTTGACAGCAAGCTAAATTTGTACATTTTTCGATAGAAAAATGTCTCCGGCGAAGCCAGATTTCTCCATACAATGCTGGCTCGCTATAGCTCGCCAGGAAGAAATCGACACCTGAAAAACAGTTGGCTGAATGGGGCCGAATGGATACAAGCCAGAGAAAAGGAGAGAAAGATACAAAAAGCCGGTGACCCCCTTATATAGTTAGACTTGGTGGATCCATGTCTCAACATCAGAAGTTATGATACACACACAGCTCCTACATTTATACGAGACACCTTCCATTAATAGTGAGGTCCTAACATTATAATTGGTGTCATTATACAGCCCCCAACAATACTTAAGGGGGGAGGGGCGTATTAAGGGGGGAGGGGCGTATTAAGGGGGGAGGGCGTATTAAGGGGGGAGGAGCGTATTAAGGGGGGAGGGGCGTATTAAGGGGGGAGGGGCGTATTAATTTGATCATTTATGTATTTTTAGTTTTGTTTCCTCGCTAGACCTGCATCAATCTAAAAAAAAAAAATAGACCCCCTTTCAAGGTAAATTTGTAAATTTTTCGGTAGAAAATTTTCCTGGCCGAAGGCCCATTCCTTAAATTACAGGCTCGCTATCGCTCGCCAGGAAAAAAATCGACACCTAAATTGGACGAAAGGTCTTGTTATTTATGACGAAATGGGATGAAAGCTCTTGACATCGACAAACTAATGGGGCGAACATCTTTACATCTCAGAACAAATGGGGCTAAGCATGAGGAAGAAGGGGACCCAGAAAAACGACCCACCTCTCCTTAAATCGTCAGAGTTGGTGGATCCATGTCTCCACAACAGAAGTTATGACACACACACACAGCTCCTACCTTTATACGAGACACCTTCCATTAACAGTGAGCTCCCAACATTATAATTGGTGCCTTTATACAACCCCCAACAATACTTAATGATATGAGAGAGAGAGAGAGAGAGAGAGAGAGAGAGAGAGAGAGAGAGAGAGAGAGAGAGAGAGAGAGAGAGAGAGAGAGGAGGAGAGAGAGAGAGAGAGAGAGAGAGAGAGAGAGAGAGAGGGAGAGAGAGAGAGAGAGAGAGAGAGAGAGAGAGAGAGAGAGAGAGAGAGAGAGAGAGAGAGAGAGAGAGAGAGAAACAAATATGAGGGGGAACACTTCTATAAATTACCTCACCTCATCTCAACCTCTACAATAAGCAAGACCATTGTAACATCTACCCCTCCTTTGTTTACTTGCCATTATTACTGTTAACATGTATTAGTGAGAGAGAGAGAGAGAGAGAGAGAGAGAGAGAGAGAGAGAGAGAGAGAGAGAGAGGTGTGTTTGTTATTTGTCGTCGCTGCATAAAAGATGTTATCACTTGTACCCTACTGTATTACTTTATAGGGAGTGGCTACTTTGTGGTTCTCTGTTCTAGTGTATATTTATATCTATTCTAGTGTAATTTTGTTCTATTCTAGTGTATATTTGCTCTGCTCTACAACTACAACAACCAACCACATCAACAACAACAACCACCAAAGCAACAATAACAAGAGCATCAATAACAACAACCACCACCACAATAACATCAACATCAACTACCACCACCACAAGAACCACCAACATCATGTTGTGGTTAGTTATCCTAACCCTTTACAATTCCTTAGTCCGCCCTCTTCTGGAATACTGCGTTCAATCCTGGTGCCCTTATTACCAAAAAGATATAAACAAGCTAGAACGAGTTCAACGTAGAGTTACCAAAATTATACCAAGCCTAAAGAACAAACCATACGAAGAGCGTCTTAGAGAATTAAATTTATTTCCTTTAACCCAGCGCAGATTAAGAGGTGACTTAATTCAAGTGTTCAAAATCATCAAAGGCATCGACAATATGAACTGTAGTAAGTACTTCACTATCAACCAATCTAATTACACGCGGGGAATATGTTGCAAAATTATTAGTAAATCTTTTAACTCGCAAGAATCTAAGAATTTTGTCTTCAATCGAGTTGTCAACTTGTCGAATGGGCTTCCCCGAGACGTTATAGACTGCAGCACCGTTGATTCATTTAAACTCCGCCTAGACAAATATCTCGCATCAAACCCGCGACTGACTGCGTTTGTAAATGAATAACTTTATTTTATCCTCCCCTCAGTTACTAACCCATCTGTCCCCTACTAACTTCCTAATCCTGCCACGGACATTAGTTCCTTTTCCAATGTTCCCTTACCCACTCTAAACCACTGTTTGGACACTTGATCCTCAGTGTTTTGGAGGACAAGCAGCCTAGAAGGGTCACTAGACCTGTTGTTGCTTGATTTCCTTTGTACTCCTTTGTATAATCTAACCCAGTCTCCATCAATATCACCACCAATCATGAGTAGAAACAATCCCATCATCACCATCTATCACCACCATTACTACAATATTGTGAATATTGCGTTCAATCCTGGTGCCCCTACTACCAAAAAGACATTGATAAACTTGAACGAGTTCAGCGTAGAGTTACCAAAATTATACCTAATCTAAAAAACAAACCATACGTGGAGCGTCTTAGAGAATTAAGTTTATTTCCTTTAACCCAGCGTAGATTAATTAAGAGGTGACCTAATTCAAGTCTTCAAAATCATCAAAGGCATCGACAATATGAACTTTACGATCGACCAATCAAACTACACACGGGGAAATGGTTGCAAAATTATTGGTAAATCTTTTAACTCGCACGAGTCTAAGAATTTCTTCTTCAATCGAGTTGTGAACTTGTGGAATGGGCTTCCTCGATATGTTATAGACTGCAGCACCGTTGATTCCTTTAAACATCGCTTAGACAAGCACCTCGCCTTAAACCCGCAATTGATTGCATTTGTAAATGAATTACTTTTTTCTCAGATACATCGAGGATCACTTGTAGCTGTGTTATGTTATTAACCCAAATTGTTCCCTACTAACATCTCCTAACCCTGCCAGGGACATTGGTCCTAGGGCAGTGCTTCCCTTTCCAATTGTCCCTTACCCACTCTGAACCACTGTTGGACACTTTGAACAGCAGTGATTTAGAGGGCAAGCAACCTCGAGGGGTCACTAGACCTGTTGTTGTTTGACTTCCTTTGTATTCCTTTGTACAATAACTATAGCATCAATTATCCCCAAACGAAAACACCATTATAATCAAACCAAGCCTTCACCAATATCATCACCATCAATCACGAGCAGAAACAACCCCATCACCACCATCACTTCCTAAATCTCCATCTTAGGAGATTTCAACGTTCACCACCGCCATTGGCTCTCCTCTCACACTACTGATCCACCTGGTGAACAAGCCTACGTCTTTTCTATCCTAAATGACCTAGAGCAGTTAGTTCAGCAACCCACCCGTATCCCGGATCGCATCGGAGATCGGCCCAACATTCTTGACTTGTTTCTAACTTCTAACCCTTCTTCTTATACTGTCGATCTTTTCTCCTCTGGGCTCCTCCGACCATAAACTTATCTCTGTCACCTGTCCTATCTCTCCAGTACAGCCACCCGATCCTCCTAGCCGGCGGCGCTTGTGGCACTTTGGCGCTGCCGACTGGGAGGCTCTTCGGCAGTACTTCTTTGATTTCCCATGGAATGATTTCTGCTTCCATGGCCGAGGACCCTCGGAGAGTGCTGAACGCATTACGAGGTAATCCTATCGGGCATGGAAGCATACATTCCATTCTCTTTCTCTCAGACTAATGCTAAAAAATCTTGGTTTACTCACGCCTGTTCTACTGCTGTCCGCAATAAGGAGGAAGCATTCAAACGGTACCGACGCCTTAAAACTCAAGACTCTCATTCTTCATATGTTTCTGCCCGGAATCAAGCCAAATCTGTTCTTCGACTTGCCAAACACTCTTTCATCAATAATAAATGCACTGAACTATCCAACTCTAGCTCTTCCCAAGCTTTCTGGCATCTAGCCAAAAACCTCTCCAACAATTTCTCTTCCTCGTCTTTCCCTCCCCTTTCCCACTCTGATGGCACAACCATCACTTCTTCCTCTGACAAAGCTAAACTCTTCGCTCAAACTTTTGCTAGAAACTCCACCTTGGATGATTCCGGTGCTATTCCTCCCTCTCCGCCCTCCTCTCTCTTACTTATGCCTAATATCCTAATCTCTTCTAAAGATGTACTTTCTACCCTCTCTGGGCTTAACACTAATAAGGCGTACGGTCCGGACGGTGTTCCTCCTGTTGTTCTCAAAAAACTGTGCTTCCGTGCTGACTCCCTGCCTAGGCAAACTCTTTCGTCTCTGTCTATCCTCTAACGTCTTCCCTTCATGCTGGAAGTTTGCTCACATTCAACCTGTCCCAAAGAAGGGTGACCGCTCTCAACCCTCCAACTATCGTCCAATTGCTCTTATCTCTTGTCTTTCTAAAGTTTTTGAAACTATTCTTGCTTCCAAATTTCTTAAGCATTTCTCTTCTCATAATCTGCTCTCAGATCGCCAGTATGGCTTCCTTAAGGGTCGCTCTACTGGTGATCTTCTTTCATATCTTACTAACTCTTGGTCATCCTCCTTCCGGGACTTCGGTGAGACTTTTTCTATTGCACTAGACATATCGAAAGCCTTCGATAGAGTCTGGCATAAATCTTTAATTTCTAAACTACCCTCCTTCGGTTTCTATCCCTCCATCTGTGCCTTTGTCTCTAATTTCCTTTCCGGCCGTTCCATAGCCGCGGTTGTGGACGGCCATTGTTCACTTCCTCACCCTATAAACTCCGGTGTTCCTCAGGGCTCTGTCCTATCTCCTATTCTCTTCTAATTTTTATAAATGATCTCCTTAACTGTACCTTAATTCCCATCCATTCATACGCAGGACGACTCAACCTTACACTACTCCATTAGTTTTTCAGAACGCCCCAGCCAGCAATCCCTCAACGACAAACGTAATGAAGCCATAGAACTCTTAAATTCTGATCTAAATACTATTTCCAATTGGGGCAGAGAAAACCTTGTTAACTTTAATGCTTCCAAAACCCAATTCCTCCATCTATCTACCCGTCAGGATCTCCCAGCGGACTATCCCTTATTCTTCAACAATACAAAAATCAACCCTTCATCTTCTCTCAATATTCTTGGTGTCTCTTTTCTTTGCTCTCATTTGGAAGGACCATATTACCAGTCTTGCTAAGGCAGCCTCCCAGAAGCTGGGTGTGCTCAACCGCCTTAAGGGGTTCTTTTCCCCGGCACAGCTTCTTGCTCTGTACAGGGGCATAGTGCGCCCTTGTATTGAGTATTGTTCACATGTGTGGGGAGGTTCCTCTCACACCGCTCTCCTAGACAAAGTTGAAAGGAAGGCCTTTCGTATCATTAACTCCCGTCCACTCACCAACTCTCTGCAATCTCTCTCTCTCCGCCGCAATGTTGCATCTCTCTCTCGCTATTCTATCGCTACTATAATAATCAGTGTTCCTCAGAGCTATCCCAGTGCATACCACCTCCTTTACGTAGGGCACGTGGTACCCGTCTTGCAACTCAATCCCACCCCTACTCTGTGCAACTCTCCAACCCAAGAGTGAAACGTTACTCTCAAACTTTCTTCTACTCAACAGCTGAGCTCTGGAACTCTCTCCCAGAATCAGTCTTTCCCTCTTCCTATGACTTAAATTGCTTCAAACTCCGTGTGTCCAGGCATTTTGGCTCGAACGTCCCTTGATTTTGGCCCTGTCACTCTTTCAACTATGGGGGAGGCACTCGCTATAGGCAGTAATGCCTTTTGCCTCCCTCAATCACATAGAAAAAAAAAAAAAAAAAAAAAAATTACAGGCTCACTTTCGCTCGCCAGGAAAAAAATCGACACCTAAATGACACCAAAGGTCTTCAAATTGAAAGAAATGAGGCGAAAGTTATTAAAATTGCCAAACTAATGGGGCGAATGTCCACAACGATCAATTATCCCCAAAAGAACACAGTCATCACAAACTTCAACTTCACCAACATTATCACCATCAATCACGAGCAGAAATAATACCATCATCACCACCACCACTACAATCTCTTCCTCAACTGAAACTAATATTACAAGAACGAAAACATCACCATCAATTACTCCCAACAAAACACGTTTATAATCACAAACTTCAACTTCACCAACATTATCACCATCAATCACACCATTATCACCATCAACTTCACCAACATTAACACCATCAATCACAACATTATCACCATCAACTTCACCAACATTAACTCCATCAATCACGAGACAGATATAATACCACCACCACCACCACCTCTTAAGGGGAGATATCCACTTGAGGGATTTTTTTTTCTGAACTCCTTTCTCCCTCATGTTTAGCCCCAATGCTTTTGAGATTTTAAGACGTTCAGCCCATTATTTTGGCGATTTTAAGAACTTTCGCCCTATTTATGTCAATTTTAAGACCTTTCGTGCCTTTTAGCTGTCGATTTTTGCCTGACGAGCGATAGCGAGTCTGTAATTTAAGAGGAACCGGCCTTCGGCCTGGACATTTCTCTACCGAAAAATGTAAAAAATTATCTTGAAAAGGGGTCTAGGGACTGTAATTATAAGCTTGATGGAGGACTAAGGAACAAACTAAAGACCTCCCCTTAACCCACTGGACCCCAAGCAATTTAATAACCATAAGTACACTCCAGGCCCAGCACTTGTTAATGTTGTATTTCTGGAAAACACATAGGATGGGTCAGTAATGCAGGAAAACACATGGGATGGGTTAGTAATGCAGGAAAACACATGGGATGGGTCAGTAATGCAGGAAAACACATGGGATGGGTTAGTAATGCAGGAAAACACATGGGATGGGTCAGTAATGCAGGAAAACACATGGGATGGGTTAGTAATGCAGGAAAACACATGGGATGGGTCAGTAATGCAGGAAAACACATGGGATGGGTTAGTAATGCAGGAAAACACATGGGATGGGTCAGAAATGCAGGAAAACACATGGGAAGGGTTAGTAATGCAGGAAAATACATGGGATGGGTCAGTAATGCAGGAAAACACATGGGATGGGTCAGTAATGCAGGAAAACACATGGGATGGGTTAGTAATGCAGGAAAACACATGGGATGGGTTAGTAATGAAGGAAAACACATGGGATGGGTTAGTAATGAAGGAAAACACATGGGATGGGTTAGTAATGAAGGAAACACTTGGGATGGGTTAGTAATGAAGGAAAACACATGGGATGGGTTAGTAATGAAGGAAAACACATGGGATGGGTTAGTAATGAAGGAAAACACATGGGATGGGTTAGTAATGAAGGAAAACACATGGGATGGGTTAGTAATGAAGGAAAACACATGGGATGGGTTAGTAATGAAGGAAAACACATGGGATGGGTTAGTAATGAAGGGAAAACACATGGGATGGGTTAGTAATGAAGGAAAACACATGGGATGGGTCAGTAATGAAGGAAAACACATGGGATGGGTTAGAAATGAAGGAAAACACATGGGATGGGTTAGAAATGAAGGAAAACACATGGGATGGGTTAGTAATGAAGGAAAACACATGGGATGGGTTAGTAATGAAGGAAAACACATGGGATGGGTTAGTAATGAAGGAAAACACATGGGATGGGTTAGTAATGAAGGAAATCACATGGGATGGGTTAGTAATGAAGGAAAACACATGGGATGGGTTAGTAATGAAGGAAAACACATGGGATGGGTTAGTAATGAAGGAAAACACATGGGATGGGTTAGTAATGAAGGAAAACACATGGGATGGGTCAGTAATGAAGGAAAACACATGGGATGGGTTAGTAATGAAGGAAAACACATGGGATGGGTTAGTAATGAAGGAAAACACATGGGATGGGTTAGTAATGAAGGAAAACACATGGGATGGGTTAGTAATGAAGGAAAACACATGGGATGGGTTAGTAATGAAGGAAAACACATGGGATGGGTTAGTAATGAAGGAAAACACATGGGATGGGTTAGTAATGAAGGAAAACACATGGGATGGGTTAGTAATGAAGGAAAACACATGGGATGGGTTAGTAATGAAGGAAAACACATGGGATGGGTTAGTAATGAAGGAAAACACATGGGATGGGTTAGTAATGAAGGAAAACACATGGGATGGGTTAGTAATGAAGGGAAAACACATGGGATGGGTTAGTAATGAAGGAAAACACATGGGATGGGTTAGTAATGAAGGAAAACACATGGGATGGGTTAGTAATGAAGGAAAAACACATGGGATGGGTTAGTAATGAAGGAAAAACACATGGGATGGGTTAGTAATGAAGGAAAACACATGGGATGGGTTAGTAATGAAGGAAAACACATGGGATGGGTTAGTAATGAAGGAAAACACATGGGATGGGTTAGTAATGAAGGAAAAACACATGGGATGGGTTAGTAATGAAGGAAAAACACATGGGATGGGTTAGTAATGAAGGAAAACACATGGGATGGGTTAGTAATGAAGGAAAAACACATGGGATGGGTTAGTAATGAAGGAAAACACATGGGATGGGTTAGTAATGAAGGAAAACACATGGGATGGGTTAGTAATGAAGGAAAACACATGGGATGGGTTAGTAATGAAGGAAAACACATGGGATGGGTTAGTAATGAAGGAAAACACATGGGATGGGTTAGTAATGAAGGAAAACACATGGGATGGGTTAGTAATGAAGGAAAACACATGGGATGGGTTAGTAATGAAGGAAAACACATGGGATGGGTTAGTAATGAAGGAAAACACATGGGATGGGTTAGTAATGAAGGAAAACACATGGGATGGGTTAGTAATGAAGGAAAACACATGGGATGGGTTAGTAATGAAGGAAAACACATGGGATGGGTTAGTAATGAAGGAAAACACATGGGATGGGTTAGTAATGAAGGAAAACACATGGGATGGGTTAGTAATGAAGGAAAACACATGGGATGGGTTAGTAATGAAGGAAAACACATGGGATGGGTCAGTAATGAAGGAAAACACATGGGATGGGTTAGTAATGAAGGAAATCACATGGGATGGGTTAGTAATGAAGGAAAACACATGGGATGGGTTAGTAATGAAGGAAAACACATGGGATGGGTTAGTAATGAAGGAAAACAAAATAAAACCGTTCACCTACGCCATTGGGGGGGGGGGGAAGTCAAAATTAAGGGGAGGTTTTTAGTGTGTTCCGTAGACCTCCATCAAGCTTAAAATTACACCCCCTAGACCCCCTTTCAAGATAAATTTGTACATTTTTCGATCGAAAAATGCCTCTTAAATTACAGGCTCACTATCGCTCGCCAGGGAAAAATCGACACCTAAATGGGACGAAAGGTCTTAAAAGTGACATAAATGGGGTGAAAGTTCTTAAAATCGCCAAATTAATGGGGCGAACGTCTTAAAATCTCAAAAGCAATGGAGATAAACATGAGGGAGATAGGGATAAAGAAAAAAGTCCCTCAAGTGGAAATCTCCCCTTAACATGGGGTGATGGGTAGGCAAAATACTGGAAAATCACTCTCGTGCACGCCCACACGCTGGACTTGGGGGGTTGCCAACCATCGGCATTGTTCTGTGAGGTCCGAAAGCAGTTCCCATACAAATCTGAACCCTCTAGATGCCATAGGGGAAGAGTAATTAACCCTCTCCGACATATGAAGCGATTTTGAGCCTATTGGGGATACTTTAAAGCCTTTGTTACCATCAGGAGTATTTAGAAACCTTTAGTTTAGTTACTTCAACCTCTGCAGTTGTCTTTGAGTTAGCTGTGGGCAGAAAACTATTTTGGCGAGGTAATTATAAGAGAGAGAGAACTCTATTTCTTATTGCTAATCTGGCAACTTCTAACACTACCGTTGCGTCCCTGGTACTGTGGGTTACATACATAGGCGACGCATAACGTGCATCCCTGGGGTCGAAGGGGTTAAACAACATCAATAACTCCCACAAAACACACCCCTATAATCAAACCAAGCCAGCATCAAGTAATTCACAAGAACACACCTCTATAATAAAAGAACACACCTCTATAATAAAAGAACACACCTCTATAATAAAAGAACACACCTCTATAATAAAAGAACACACCTCTATAATAAAAGAACACACCTCTATAATAAAAGAACGCACCTCTATAATAAAAGAACACACCTCTATAATAAAAGAACACACCTCTATAATAAAAGAACACACCTCTATAATAAAAGAACACACCTCTATAATAAAAGAAACACCTCTATAATAAGAAACAACCCTCTATAATAAAAACACACCTCTATAAGAACACACCTCTATAATAAAAGAACACACCTCTATAATAAAAGAACACACCTCTATAATAAAAGAACACACCTCTATAATAAAAGAACACACCTCTATAATAAAAGAACGCACCTCTATAATAAAACCTTCACCAATATTATCACCATCAATCACCAGCAGAAACAATCCCATCATCACAACCACCTGGGGGATCATCCAGACTCCTCCATTATCACCATCCATCACATAAGGTTACCTCGACATCACCACCACCATTACCACCATTATCATCACCACCACCACCACCACCACCATTATCACCACCACCACCACCTGGGGGATCCACCAGACCCCTTCATTAACACCATCCATCACGTAAGGTTACCTCGACAACACCACCACCACCACCACCACCTGGGGGATTCACCAGACCCCTCCATTAACACCATCCATCACATAAGGTTACCTCGACATCACCACCACCACCACCACTAATACCACCACCACCACCTGGGGGATCCACCAGACCCCTCCATTATCACCATCCATCACGTAAGGTTACCTCGACATCACCACCACCATCATCACCACTAATACCACCACCACCACCATCACCACCACCACCACCTGGGGGATCCACCAGACCCCTCCATTATCACCATCCATCACGTAAGGTTACCTCGACATCACCACCACCATCATCATCATCACCACCACCACCACCACCACCACCATCACCACCTGGGGGATCATCCAGACCCCTCCATTAACACCATCCATCACGTAAGGTTACCTCGACATCACCACCACCATCACCACCACCTGGGGGATCCACCAGACCCCTACATTATCACCATCCATCACGTAAGGTTACCTCGACATCACCACCACCATCACCACCACCACTAATACCACCACCACCACCACCACCTGGGGGATCCACCAGACCCCTCCATTAACACCATCCATCACGTAAGGTTACCTCGACATCACCACCACCATCACCTCCACCACTAATACCACCACCACCACCACCACCTGGGGGATCCACCAGACCCCTCCATTAACACCATCCATCACGTAAGGTTACCTCGACATCACCACCACCATCACCACTAATACCACCACCATCACCACCACCACTAATACCACCACCACCACCACCACTAATACCACCACCACCACCACCTGGGGGATCCACCAGACCCCTCCATTAACACCATCCATCACGTAAGGTTACCTCGACATCACCACCACCATTACCACCACCACCACCACCACCACCATCACCACCACCACCACCACCTGGGGGATCCACCAGACCCCTCCATTAACACCATCCATCACGTAAGGTTACCTCGACATCACCACCACCATCACCACCACCACTAATACCACCACCACCACCACCACCACTAATACCACCACCACCACCACCACTAATACCACCACCACCACCACCACCACCTGGGGGATCCACCAGACCCCTCCATTAACACCATCCATCACGTAAGGTTACCTCGACATCACCACCACCATCACTAATACCACCACCACCACCACCTGGGGGATCCACCAGACCCCTCCATTAACACCATCCATCACGTAAGGTTACCTCGACATCACCACCACCATCACCTCTGTACTTGTACATTTGTACTTGTAACAAAAGAAGAATTGATAGAGAATTTGAATGTTGGTGATGAATTCAGTAACAGCGACCATCGTACGATAACTTTCACTTTAAAGTTTACTAGTAACGAACCAAATAGTAGCATCGAAAAAGTCCCTAATTTCAAGAAAGCAAACTTCCATAAACTTAGAGCTATGTTTAAAGAAACTGACTGGAGCTTTTTAATTAACAATAACGACATAAATACATCTTGGAAGTTATTCGAAACCACTTACCTAAAAGCTGTGCAAGACTGCATACCATCGAAAATACGGCGTCCAGGCCATAATTAATAAGCCCAAATGGTGGAATAAAGATATTTCAAACTGCCTGCTTGCTAAAAAATGTGCTAATGATAGATTAAAATCCTCACAAAATGACGAAGAACGGGTGAAATTTGTAGAGCTACGACGCAAAGCCAAAAGTTAATTAAGCAAAGTAAAAAGACCTTAGAGTTACATATTGCGAATCAAAGTAAAACAAACCCGAAAGAATTCTATAGTTATATCAGAAAGAAAAAAGTAGTTACTTCAACTGTTGGACCGTTAGTCGATGAAAAAGGAGAATACACCAAAGACGAAGTACAAATGAGTAATGCCCTCAATACCTTCTTTGCATCAGTTTTTACAACAGAAGACCTCAGTGATATCCCTACACCATCGCCGATTCAGATTGATAATTCAGATGTTCTAAGCAATATCACCGTTACAGAGAGAGAAGTATTGAATTGTTTAGATAAACTCAAGGTAAATAAAACGCCAGGACCTGATACAATCTCGCCTAGAGTTCTAAAGGAAGCTAAGAATGAGCTCTCCAAACCACTGACATTACTATTCAATAAATCCTTGCAGTCTGGAACTATGCCTGATCAGTGGAAGCTAGCCAACGTAACACCGATATTCAAAAAGGCAGCAAATCCCTACCCAGTAACTATCGTCCAATTAGCTTAACCTCAGTTGTATGTAAAATGCTAGAAACGGTCATACAGGACAGACTCGTAAATCACTTGGAGGAAAATAACATACTTAAAGATACTCAACACGGCTTTCGTAAAAAACGTTCCTGTTTAACAAACCTCTTAGACTTCTTCCACGATATCCTCAACCTCTACGATGAGAGTAAAGCTGTAGATATTATATACCTTGATTTTCAAAAGGCCTTTGACAAAGTTCCCCACAAACGTTTACTGCTAAAACTAAAAGCGCATGGAATACAAGACGGTGTTGAAATGGATAGAAAATTGGCTCAGCAACAGAAAGCAAAGGGTAGTCATAAACGGTAAGGCATCTAAATGGACCAATGTAAGTAGCGGGGTACCCCAGGGATCGGTACTAGGACCCAATTCTCTTTCTAATTTACATCAACGACATAGATGAGGGTCTCACCTGCACAATCTCAAAATTTGCTGACGATACAAAAATTGCAAATAGCGTACTCTCAAAAGAACAAGTTGACGATATGCAACACAATCTAGATAAATTGTCATGTTGGGCCCAAATTTGGCAAATGAGTTTCAATGCGGATAAATGTAAAGTACTACATGTCGGATACCTAAATGAGAAAGCAACTATTCGATGAATGGCACTCAGCTTAAGAATGTAAACAGAGAAACTGATCTGGGAGTAACAATATCGAGTAACCTAAAACCGAGTCAACAATGTTCAGAAGTTGTTAAGAAGGCAAACAAAATAATTGGCTTTATAGGCAGGTCATTTGAGCATAAATCCAAAGAAGTTATCCTAACCCTTTACAATTCCTTAGTCCGCCCTCTTCTGGAATACTGCGTTCAATCCTGGTGCCCTTATTACCAAAAAGATATAAACAAGCTAGAACGAGTTCAACGTAGAGTTACCAAAATGATACCTAGCCTAAAGAACAAACCATACGAAGAGCGTCTTAGAGAATTAAATCTATTTCCTTTAACCCAGCGCAGATTAAGAGGCGACTTAATTCAAGTGTTCAAAATCATCAAAGGCATCGACAATATGAACTGTAGTAAGTACTTCACTATCGACCAATCTAATTACACGCGGGGAAACGGTTGCAAAATTATTGGTAAATCTTTTAACTCGCACGAATCTAAGAATTTCTTCTTCAATCGAGTTGTCAACTTGTGGAATGGGCTTCCCCGAGACGTTATAGACTGCAGCACCGTTGATTCATTTAAATTCCGCCTAGACAAATATCTCGCATCAAACCCGCGACTGACTGCGTTTGTAAATGAATAACTTTATCCTCCCCTCAGTTACTAACCCATATGTCCCCTACTAACTTCCTAGTCCTGCCACGTTAGTGGCAGGGCAGTAGTTCCCTTTCCAATGTTCCCTTACCCACTCTAAACCACTGTTTGGACACTTGATCCTCAGTGTTTTGGAGGACAAGCAACCTAGAAGGGTCACTAGATCTGTTGTTGCTTGATTTCCTTTGTACTCCTTTGTACTTTGTACCTCCACCACTAATACCACCACCACCACCACCACCACCACCTGGGGGATCCACCAGACCCCTCCATTAACACCATCCATCACGTAAGGTTACCTCGACATCACCACCACCATCACCACTAATACCACCACCATCACCACCACCACTAATACCACCACCACCACCACCACCACTAATACCACCACCACCACCACCTGGGGGATCCACCAGACCCCTCCATTAACACCATCCATCACGTAAGGTTACCTCGACATCACCACCACCATTACCACCACCACTAATACCACCACCACCACCACCACCACCACCACCACCTGGGGGATCCACCAGACCCCTCCATTATCACCATCCATCACGTAAGGTTACCTCGACATCACCACCACCATCACCACCACCACTAATACCACCACCACCACCACCACCACCACCTGGGGGATCCACCAGACCCCTCCATTAACACCATCCATCACGTAAGGTTACCTCGACATCACCACCACCATCACCACCACCACTAATACCACCACCACCACCACCTGGGGGATCCACCAGACCCCTCCATTAACACCATCCATCACGTAAGGTTACCTCGACATCACCACCACCACCATCATCATCATCACCACCACCACCACCATCATCATCACCACCACCACCACCACCTGGGGGATCCACCAGACCCCTCCATTAACACCATCCATCACGTAAGGTTACCTCGACATCACCACCACCACTAATACCACCACCACCACCACCATCACCTCCACCACCACCACCACTAATACCACCACCACCACCTGGGGGATCCACCAGACCCCTCCATTAACACCATCCATCACGTAAGGTTACCTCGACATCACCACCACCACCATCACCACCACCACCACCACCTGGGGGATCCACCAGACCCCTCCATTAACACCATCCATCACGTAAGGTTACCTCGACATCACCACCACCATCACCACCACCACTAATACCACCACCACCACCACTAATACCACCACCACCAACAACACCACCATCACCATCACCACCACCACTAATACCACCACCACCACCACCACCACCACCTGGGGGATCCACCAGACCCCTCAATTAACACCATCCATCACGTAAGGTTACCTCGACATCACCACCACCACTAATACCACCACCACCACCACCATCACCACCACCACTAATACCACCACCACCACCTGGGGGATCCACCAGACCCCTCCATTAACACCATCCATCACGTAAGGTTACCTCGACATCACCACCACCACCACTAATACCACCATCACCACCACCACCACCACCACCACCACCACTAATACCACCACCACCACCACCACTAATACCACCACCACCACCACCACCACCTGGGGGATCCACCAGACCCCTCCATTAACACCATCCATCACGTAAGGTTACCTCGACATCACCACCACCATCAGCAAACAAGCTTCACTAGCCATCAAATCCATCTTTATCAACCCGTGGACCTCGCTATCATCACCAGGCAGCCCTAAGCACCCCCGCCCGCCGCCCACCATCATCAGGGACTCAACACCCGCCGCCTCACTGTTATTAAGTTCCAGCACCCACTATTCTTATCGTTACAATTTGCATTTAGATGAGTTCTTGCTTCACATCTCAGCATTGATAATAAAGGGGCACGACTATCCACTTTATCTCTCTCCCTCTCTCTCTCTCTCTCGCTCCTTCCCATCCCTCCCTCCCTCCCTCGCTCCTTCCTATCCCCCCTTCCTCCCTCCCTATTTCCCTCCTTCCGACCCCTCCTATCCCTCCCTCCCTTCTACCATACCTATCCCTCCCTCCCTCCTTCCCATCCTCCTATCCTTCCCTCCCACCTTACCCTCCCTCCTACCTATCCTTCCTTCCCTCCCTCCTATCCATGCCTATCCCTCCCTCCCTCCTTCCCATCCTCCTTCCATCCCTCCTTCCATCCCTCCCTCCTATCCATGCTATCCCTCCCTTCCTCCCTCCCACTCCCATCTGCCTAACTGCCTTGATGGTGTAATGGTTAGAGTGCTTAAAATCTGTATGTGGTAACCCAGGTTCGAATCCCGGTGGATCACATGCTTGCTTTCATAATTTTATTTTGGGAGGTGTTTGGTGTTGGAGCGAAATAGATAAAAATAATCTTCTTTCCAATCCCTCCCTCCCTCCCTCCCTCCCTCAATCCCTCCTACCATACCCCTCCCCCCCCTATGCTATCCCTACCCTCCCTCTTCCTGTCTCACCCCCTTCTCTCTCCCCATCCCATGAATTATCACAACATAAATAGCAGAAAGGAGGCCACGCCATTAGTGCCAATATATATTTTAGTGATAACATCGGGGCCCCTGCAAAGAAAACGGAACGGCGGTTAATTGAAAGAAAATGATATGGCAGCTGGGCCAGTTTAAACCCTTCATCAAACTCAGTCGGGTTAATTCGTTCGTAGGTGCTCGGCGTTTTTTTTATAGACATACTGTTTTGATATAAAATCCTGTTTATTAGAGCTACACTATTTTATTTTGTATTTAAACAATGCTCTGGGGATTAATATACACTCGCGTGTTTACTGATCGAAATCACAGTCGAAATAGTCGTCATTTTCTATTGAGCGATGGTTTTCTGTATTCATGGTCCTCATTTCCACAGTATATTTATTTAATAGATGCGTGGCTCAGGTATTCATGTAACTATAGTTTTTGCTTAACCCCTTCTGTACCGGCGATGTCTCTTACATTCTATTCTTCCTATTATTAGACGATTATATTCAATTTAATAAGAGCCTCCAACAACTAACAGGCTTCCAAGTATCTCATTCACCCTTTTTACTGCCATAGATCCTTCTTAACCCTCTCCGACATATGATGCGATTTTGAGCCTATTGGGGATACTTTAAAGCCTTTGTTACCATCAGGGGTATTTAGAAACCTTTAGTTTAGTTACTTCAACCTCTGCAGTTGTCTTTGAGTTAGCTGTGGGCACAAAATTAATTTTGGAGAGGTAATTGTATGAGTGAGAGAACTCTATTTCTTATTGCTAATCTGGCAACCTCTGCGTCATAAATGCGTGAAAGGGTTAAGCGGTACAAAATCGTCTTAATATAGCTAGGATCAAATACAAAACACGTCGCCGGTACAGAAGGGGTTAATGGAGACTCTCCTACCACTATGCCATTCTTCAACATTAACAATGTAAACAATGCCCGGAGATTCATGTACAGTTGCCCGCATAAGTTCTTTCGTCATGATCTTTTGGGAATTATTGGTGTTGTATGTGTTGTGATAGTGATAGTTATTTCTGCTGGTGATTGATGGTGATAATATTGGTGAGGCTTGGTGTGATTATAGTGGTGTGTTGTGTTGGAGTTATTGATGCTGTAGTTATTGCGGTAGTTGTGGTGATGATGGGGTTTCTGCTCGTGATTGATGGTGATAATATTGGTGAGGCTTGGTGTGATTATGTTGGTGTGTTGTGTTGGAGTTATTGATGGTGATGTTGGTGTGTTGTGTTGGAGTTATTGATGGTGATGTTGGTGTGTTGTGTTGGAGTTATTGATGGTGATGTTGGTGTGTTGTGTTGGAGTTATTGATGAGATGTTGGTGTGTTGTGTTGGAGTTATTGATGGTGATGTTGGTGTGTTCTGTTGGGGTTATTGATGGTGATGTTGGTGTGTTGTGTTGGAGTTATTGATGGTGATGTTGGTGTGTTGTGTTGGGGTTATTGATGGTGATGTTAATGTGTTGTGTTGGAGTTATTGATGGTGATGTTGGTGTGTTGTGTTGGAGTTATTGATGTTGGTGTGTTGTGTTGGAGTTATTGATGGTGATGTTGGTGTGTTGTGTTGGAGTTATTGATGGTGAAGTTGGTGTGTTGTGTTGGAGTTATTGATGGTGATGTTGGTGTGTTGTGTTGGAGTTATTGATGGTGATGTTGGTGTGTTGTGTTGGAGTTATTGATGGTGATGTTGGTGTGTTGTGTTGGAGTTATTGATGGTGATGTTGGTGTGTTGTTGTTTGGAGTTATTGATGGTGATGTTGGTGTGTTGTGTTGGAGTTATTGATGGTGATGTTGGTGTGTTGTGTTGGAGTTATTGATGGTGATGTTGGTGTGTTGGAGTTATTGATGGTGATGTTGGTGTGTTCTGTTGGAGTTATTGATGGTGATGTTGTAGTTTTGTAATTATTATGTTACCTCCACCAACCGACTTTACTCCTAAACTCAATTAATGAAATCAACAAATACATGTGGCACTCCAAGGATTCGAACCTATAATTTGTGTTGGGGAAGAGATAGAGATAGTGATAGTGATGGTGGGATTATTTCTGATAGTGATTGATGGTGATATTGGTGAAGGTTTGATATGATTATAGACGTGTTTTGTTGGAGGTATTTATGGTGGTGTAGATGGTGATTTAGTTGGTGAAGAGATATTGGTGGTGATGGGGTTGTTTCTGATAGTGATTGATGGTGATAATATTGGTGAGGGGTTGGTTTGATTACAGAGGTGTATTGTTGGAGTTATTGATGGTGATTGTTAAATGTAGTGAAATGAATAGGAGGAAAAAGTGTTTGGGAGAGTTAGCTGGCTTACTCTCTGTGTAGCTGAGGCACAAATAGAAACAGTGGGGGAAGCCAGGTAAATGAAACGGATTTCCAGCAACTCCTTATCATATGCCTACTGTATGTGCAGGGTGTCAAACCGGAGCAATTTTGTTTGAAGATATGACTGAATATGAGAACAAATACCAGATAAATAAGATGGAAGAACATTAATTTGTCCCTATTATAATTTCCAAAGACATAATTTGAACTATAATATTATATATATACAGTATATATATATATATATATACAGTATATCTATATACTGTATATATATATATATATACAGTATATATATATATATATATATAGTAAGTTTAAGGGGAGGTATTTAGTTTGTTCCCTAGACCTCCACCAAGCTTAAAATTACACCCCCTTGAGTCCCTTTCAAGATATATTTGTACATTTTTTGGTAGAAAAATGTCCCGGCCAAGTTCCTCTTAAATTACAGGCTCGCTATCGCTCGCCAGAATAAAATTGACACCTGAATGGCACGAAAGGTCTTAATATGGGGTGAAAGTTCTTAAAATCGCTAAACTAAACTAATGGGGCAAACGTGTTATAATATAAAAAGCAATGGGGCTAACCATGAGGAAGAAAGAGGTTCAGAAAAAAATCCTCCAGGTGGAAATCTCCCCTTGATGGAGGTCTAGGGAGGAAACTAGAACAAAACATTTAAATGCTATACAAATGAGCCAATAAATACGCCCCTCCCCCCTTAAATAAATACGCCCCTCCCCCCTTAAATAAATACGCCCCTCCCCCCTTAAATAAATACGCCCCTCCCCCCTTAAATAAATACGCCCCTCCCCCCTTAAATAAATACGCTCATCCCCCCTTAAATAAATACGCCCCTCCCCCCTAAATAAATACGCCCCTCCCCCCTTAAATAAATACGCCCCTCCCCCCTTAAATAAATACGCCCCTCCCCCCTTAAATAAATACGCCCCTCCCCCCTTAAATAAATACGCCCCTCCCTCCTTAATGTATTACTGCTTCTAGTGGGGCTAAACATGAGGAAGAAGAAGAAGAAGGACCAGAGAGAGAGAGAGAGAGGCTAATAATGGTACCAATATGGCGGCGGTTGGCCCATCTCTGTTCATCTCCCAAGGTTACCATAATGACTACTACCAATATTACCGGTGGTCTTGTAGTACATACTATAGTGATGGAGATATATTGATAGTAAGAGAGTCGGTAAGTGTAGATGGTGCAGATCAAAGTACTGAGCATTTGTGGTGCCCCCAAAAAAATGTACATGAAGGTAGTGATAGAGGGTGGTGCAAATTATACACGGTTAACTTAATGTACTACTCATGTTAAGGGCAGGTTTTTAGTTTGTTCCCTAGACCTCCATCAAGCTTAAGGGGAGATCTCCACTTGAGGGATTTTTTTCTTGACCCCTTTCTCCCTCATATTTAACCCCATTGCTTTTGATGTTATAAAACGTTTGCCCCATTAGTTTAGCGATTTTAAGAACTTTCACCCCATATTAAGACCTTTCGTGCTATTCAGGTGTCGATTTTATCCTGGCGAGCGATAGCGAGCCTGTAATTTAAGAGGAACCGGCTTTCGGCCGGGACATTTTTCTACCGAAAAATGTACAAATTTATCTTGAAAGGGACTCAAGGGGGTGTAATTTTAAGCTTGATGGAGGTCTAGGGAACCAACTAAATACCTCCCCTTAACAACAACCCCCCCCCCCCCCCCAAGACCCTCCTTCAAGATATTCATTATTTTTCTAGTTTCCTCCCTAGACCTCCATCAACATTTTAAAAACATCCATTAGATCTCCCTTGTAGATTAACTTGTACATTTTTCGGTAGAAAAATGTCCCGGCCGAAGGCCGATTCTTCTTAAATTACAGGCTCGCTATCGCTCGCCAGGAAAAAATCGACACGAAAGGTCTTGATATTTATATAGAAATGGGACTAAATTGTTTTAAATCTCCAAACTACTATGCTAAACATGAGGGAGAAGGGGGCCCCGAAAAACCAAGCACTACCCCCTGAATGTAGTAGTAGTGATAATAGTGATGGCAATAATAGTGATGGTAAAACAAGAGTATACGGTAATTGAAGATGTTGCAGATGGCAGACGTAGTGATAGGGTGTGGTGCCAATTGAAGATGTTGCAGATGGCAGACGTAGTGATAGGGTGTGGTGCCAATTGAAGATGTTGCAGATGGCAGACGTAATGATAGGGTGTGGTGCCAATTGAAGATGTTGCAGATGGCAGACGTAGTGATAGGGTGTGGTGCCAATTGAAGATGTTGCAGATGACAGACGTAGTGATAGGGTGTGGTGCCAATTGAAGATGTTGCAGATGGCAGACGTAGTGATAGGGTGTGGTGCCAATTGAAGATGTTGCAGATGGCAGACGTAGTGATAGGGTGTGGTGCCAATTGAAGATGTTGCAGATGACAGACGTAGTGATAGGGTGTGGTGCCAATTGAAGATGTTGCAGATGGCAGACGTAGTGATAGGGTGTGGTGCCAATTGAAGATGTTGCAGATGGCAGACGTAGTGATAGGGTGTGGTGCCAATTGAAGATGTTGCAGATGGCAGACGTTGATAGGGTGTGGTGCCAATTGAAGATGTTGCAGATGGCAGACGTAGTGATAGGGTGTGGTGCCAATTGAAGATGTTGCAGATGGCAGACTTAGTGATAGGGTGTGGTGCCAATTGAAGATGTTGCAGATGGCAGACGTAGTGATAGGGTGTGGTGTCAATTGAAGATGTTGCAGATGGCAGCCGTAGTGATAGGGTGTGGTGCCAATTGAAGATGTTGCAGATGGCAGACTTAGTGATAGGGTGTGGTGCCAATTGAAGATGTTGCAGATGGCAGACTTAGTGATAGGGTGTGGTGCCAATTGAAGATGTTGCAGATGGCAGACGTAGTGATAGGGTGTGGTGCCAATTGAAGATGTTGCAGATGGCAGACTTAGTGATAGGGTGTGGTGCCAATTGAAGATGTTGCAGATGGCAGACGTAGTGATAGGGTGTGGTGCCAATTGAAGATGTTGCAGATGGCAGACGTAGTGATAGGGTGTGGTGCCAATTGAAGATGTTGCAGATGGCAGACGTAGTGATAGGGTGTGGTGCCAATTGAAGATGTTGCAGATGGCAGACGTAGTGATAGGGTGTGGTGCCAATTGAAGATGTTGCAGATGGCAGACGTAGTGATAGGGTGTGGTGTCAATTGAAGATGTTGCAGATGGCAGACGTAGTGATAGGGTGTGGTGCCAATTGAAGATGTTGCAGATGGCAGACTTAGTGATAGGGTGTGGTGCCAATTGAAGATGTTGCAGATGGCAGACGTAGTGATAGGGTGTGGTGCCAATTGAAGATGTTGCAGATGGCAGACGTAGTGATAGGGTGTGGTGCCAATTGAAGATGTTGCAGATGGCAGACGTAGTGATAGGGTGTGGTGCCAATTGAAGATGTTGCAGATGGCAGACGTAGTGATAGGGTGTGGTGCCAATTGAAGATGTTGCAGATGGCAGACGTAGTGATAGGGTGTGGTGCCAATTGAAGATGTTGCAGATGGCAGACGTAGTGATAGGGTGTGGTGCCAATTGAAGATGTTGCAGATGGCAGACTTAGTGATAGGGTGTGGTGCCAATTGAAGATGTTGCAGATGGCAGACGTAGTGATAGGGTGTGGTGCCAATTGAAGATGTTGCAGATGGCAGACGTAGTGATAGGGTGTGGTGCCAATTATACCATACCGGTAGTTAACTTGAAGGTAAATACTACTGATGATGCTATACAATATTATTTGTATTAATCTCACCACCACACCCCCAATGAAATTAATTAAAGTATATATGATTCACCGGGATTCGAACCCGGGTTATCACACACATATTTTTGCCACCTTAACCATTACACCACCAGGACGGTTAATAACGACCCCATTATGGGGAGGCGTGTACGTTTTGCTAGACCTCCCTTCTTCCTCATGCTTAGCCCCTTTGACTCTCACATTTTTAGACGTTCGTACCATTAGCTTGGCAATTTTAAGACCTTTCACCCCTTTAGTTGTCAATTTATTCCTGGCGAGCGATAGCGAGCCTGTAATTTAAGAGGAACCGGCCTTTGGCCGGGAAATTTTTCTACCGAAAAATGTACACATTTATCTTGAAGAGGGGTCTATGGGGTGTTGTTTACAGCTTGATGAAAGTCTGAATATATAAATAAATAGACCCCCCAAAAATAAATAGACCCCCCCCAAAATAAATAGACCTCCCAAAATAAATAGACCCCCCCAAAATAAATAGACCTCCCAAAATAAATAGACCCCCCCAAAATAAATAGACCCCCAAAATAAATAGACCCCCCCAAAATAAATAGACCCCCCCAAAATAAATAGACCCCCCCAAAATAAATAGACCCCCCAAAATAAATAGGCCCCCCCAAAATAAATAGACCCCCCCAAAATAGTCCCTGTCCCCTAAGTTAATGTAGTCGTGATAATAGTGATGGAAATATATGATGGTTAAGAGAGAAGGTTCTTGTTGATATTGTAGATGGAAGTACTGAAAGGGGGTGGTGCAAATTACATAGTCAACTTAATGTTACTACTGATGCTAAAAAGTACAATCCCATTAACTGCAATATAACACATTGCTCAATAGGTGGCGTTCTGAGAGTGAGGGTCCGAGTCTAGGGGATAAGACAGTGAAGCATTTGAGCGAAGCAGCAATTATATCTGCTTGGAAAATATATCTACAACTAACATTGTTCAAAATGAAAAACACAATTATAGATACTCGTTCACTATATAATTTAGCTATAATTAAGCTACCGGAAGACGATGCCATTAAGGGGAGGTTTTTAGTGTGTTTCCTAGACTTCCATCAAGCTTGAAATTACACCCCCATGACCCCCTTTCAAGATAAATTTGTACATTTTTCGGTAGAAAAAATTTCCGGCCTTCGGCCGGTTCCTCTTAAATTACAGGCTCGCTATCGCTCGCCAGGAAATAATCGACACCTAAATGGGACGAAAGGTCTTAAAAGTGACATACACGGGGTGAAACTTCTTAAAATCGCCAAACTAATGGGGCAAACGTCTTAAAATCTCAAAAGCAATGGGGCTAAACATGAGAGAGAAAGGGGTAAAGAAAAAAATCCCTCAAGTGGAAACCTCCCCTTAAGCTAGATAGAGGTTCCAAGTAGAAAGGCGTTTAACTTGCATCCGGTATCCCAACACACACACACACACACACACAGTATTTATTTATCTCTCCCTCCCTCCCTCCCTCTCTCCCTCTCTCTCTCTCTCTCTCTCTCTCTCTCACTCTCTCTCTCTTCCTCTCTCTCTCTCTCTCTCTCTCTCTCTCTCTCTCTCTCTCTCTCTCTCTCTCTCTCTCTCTCTCTCTCTCTCGCTCTCGCTCTCTCTCTCTCTCTCTCTCTCTCTCTCTCACTCTCTCTCTAACAAGCAAGGGATGACTTACACGTTTATTAATAAGGGGTTCCATGTCAGATAGCTGCAGGTAGGATCGCTGGGGGGGGGGGGGATGAGGGGGAGGGTATTTATAGATGACGGGAGGGAGGGAGGGTGGGATAAAGGAGGTGGGAAGGTACAAAGGAGGAGAGAGAGAGAGGAGGAAGGCAAGGTACAAAGGAATAAAGTAGGCACCTTTATCATTAAAAAATATCCAAAGAAAAAATATACTGTATATAAAATCGAGAAGGGAATTTATTGATGGACAGTACACACACACACACACACACACACACACACACACACACACACACACACACACACACACACACATTATATATTTATATATACAGTATATACAGTATATTTATTCATAACGCATACATATACATACCATGTGGCCATACATACAAATATATATGCACATTACTATTGAAACTACCAACCTTCTGGATAAATATATATGTATATTGGATATAATGATCAAATATACCTAACTAAATACCCATAATTGTAAGGAAATATTTTTAACATAGTTCTTAAGATCAATAACACCCCAAATGAAATAACAGCATGTGATTCTTCCAGGATTCGAACCTAGGATATCACCCACAAAACTTACACGCTCTAACCATTACACCAACAAGACAGTTATGTACAGTGGTGCTAATAAGTCATGTCTCAGCTGTCATTGCGTTTGCCTCACTCTGTGCTGTACTAATGTCTGTCAGATGTTGAATAGAGTGGGTTAGTGTAGGAACATGTTGGTATATCTCACTCGAAACGAATATATCACGTTTTAAATATTACTGATACCAATTATTGATCAAAACATACTTGGTGCCGAGACATCACTTATTAGGCCGATTATGTACAGTACAAGTAATATATGTACTCACCGATCAGCCAAGCAGCGTTAGACATCTGTTGTACGTACCTGCAACACAGAGAATTAATTGAGTTGGTAAATGAGATAATTATATATCTTTACTATCATGATCAGTAAATAAAATAACTAGTATATACGATTACTAGCATCTACCAAACAAATGTACACGTTTATCTCGAAGGGGGTCTGGGGGATGTTTGTTATAAGCTTGATGTAGGTTTAGGGAGGACAAATACTTATGAATTAAAAATGTAAAACTTGAAGCGAGAGAGAGAGAGAGAGAGAGAGAGAGAGAGAGAGAGAGAGAGAGAGAGAGAGAGAGAGAGAGAGTGAGAGTGAGAGTGAGTGAGAGTGAGTGAGAGAGAGAGTGTGAGAGAGAGTGGTAATGAGTGTTGGTAATGAGTGTTGGTAATAAACTGTAGGCAGACAGAAACCGTTAGCACCCTTCTCCCTCAGGTTTAGCAGTGTTAAGCCGGTATCACACGAGAGCATTTATAGTCAATGACCAACATTTTTCTGGCAACATTTCTGGAATATTTTGCACTGGTATCGAAAAATAGACTGATGGTAGATGAATTTAGGTAGTAAACGTTAACCTCATAAGCTGCCAGACCAGTGTTGAGGATAAATGTTGAGTGAAAAAGTACTCTCGTGATACCGGTTTTACAGGTTGAGACAGTAACGGGTGGGGGGGGGGGGGGGGTTTACAAGGGGTAGGTGCACATACAGTATAGGCTAGGTACAGGACCACCACCCCTTCTCCCTCAGGTTTAGCAGTGTTAGAGGTTGTGGTCGTCTTGGTTGTGGCCGTCACTTACTTGAAACTCGATAAATAACCTGGCTTCATCAATACTTCTTATTTACCCAGGGCCTTATGTATGCAGCTATATGTCCTATTTACCCAGGGCCTTATGTGTGCAGCTATATGTCCTATTTACCCAGGGCCTTATGTGTGCAGCTATATGTCCTATTTACCCAGGGCCTTATGTATGCAGCTTTATGTCCTATTTACCCAGGGCCTTATGTATGCAGCTTTATGTCCTATTTACCCAGGGCCTTATGTATGCAGCTATATGTCCTATTTACCCAGGGCCTTATGTATGCAGCTATATGTCCTATTTACCCAGGGCCTTATGTATGCAGCTATATGTCCTATTTACCCAGGGCCATATGTATGCAGCTATATGTCCTATTTACCCAGGGCCTTATGTATGCAGCTATATGTCCTATTTACCCAGGGCCTTATGTATGCAGCTATATGTCCTATTTACCCAGGTATGTCCTATTTACCCAGGGCCTTATGTGTGCAGCTTTATGTCCTATTTACCCAGGGCCTTATGTATGCAGCTATATGTCCTATTTACCCAGGGCCTTATGTATGCAGCTTTATGTCCTATTTACCCAGGGCCTTATGTATGCAGCTTTATGTCCTTGGTATCCGATACTTGGCGTTCCTGGGTGTGTTGTTATGTGTGAGTTATGGGTAAAAAACATATGGTTCACCGGGGACGATTATTGCATTTATTATTATTATTATTATTATTAGTAGTAGTAGTATTTGTTTAAGGTGTGTTCTTTTATGAACACCATCGGAAATGGCAAAACAAACAAAACATTATCCATCAATATTAACCCTCTCACATCCTTATGACGTAGAGGTTGCCAGATTAGCAATAATATATAGTTCTCTCACACTTATAATTACCTCTCCAAAATTAGTTTTCTGCCCACAGCTAACTCAAAGACAACTGCAGAGATTGAAGTAACTAAACTAAAGGTTTCTAAATACCCCTGATGGTAACAAAGGCTTTAAAGTATCCCTAATAGGCTTCAAAATTGCGTCAAGAATGTGAGAGGGTTAAGACACCCCCCCCCCCACCCCCCACCGTCGTGAATTATTGAAATGAGCATCTATATTGGCAGTAGGGTGCATAATTAGGTTTTGGCATAAATCAAAGGAGGTGGGAGACCCGCACCCACACAACAACAAATGGATATCGCGTGAGAGGTGTGATATCTAGGAATTGATTTTTACGATTTAGAGTCTGATGATATGTCATTGAAGTACATGATTATAAAAAACAAATACTATATCGACGGCTTCGACCCAGTGTAAAACTTGATATAAACCAAGTTATGTGTGAGTTGGGTGCAGTTATGTGTGAGTAATGTGTAGCTATGTGTGAGTTATTGACCATCTATCACTCACCTTTGTATCTATCGACTTGGGGAGGTAGGGGAGGGGGGGGGGGGGTCTGTTATATCTACCACTAGGGCTATATATATCTACTCGACCGTTGATTGCTATATATATCTACTCGACCGTTGATTGCTATATATATCTACTCGACCGTTGATTGCTATATATATCTACTCGACCGTTGATGGCTATATATATCTACTCGACCGTTGATGGCTATATATATCTACTCGACCGTTGATGGCTATATATCTACTCGACCGTTGATGGCTATATATATCTACTCGACCGTTGATGGCTATATATATCTACTCGACCGTTGATTGCTACATATATATCTACACGACCGTTGATGGCTATATATATCTACTCGACCGTTGATTGCTATATATATCTACTCGACCGTTGATGGCTATATATATCTACTCGACCGTTGATTGCTATATATATCTACTCGACCGTTGATGGCTATATATATATCTACTCGACCGTTGATTGCTATATATACCCACACGACCGTTGATGGCTATATATATCTACTCGACCGTTGATTGCTATATATATCTACTCGACCGTTGATTGCTATATATATCTACACGACCGTTGATTGCTATATATATCTACTCGACCGTTGATTGCTATATATATCTACTCGACCGTTGATTGCTATATATATCTACACGACCGTTGATTGCTATATATATCTACTCGACCGTTGATTGCTATATATATCTACTCGACCGTTGATTACTATATATATCTACTCGACCGTTGATTGCTATATATATCTACTCGACCGTTGATTGCTATATATATCTACTCGACCGTTGATTGCTATATATATCTACTCGACCGTTGATTGCTATATATATCTACTCGACCGTTGATTGCTATATATATCTACTCGACCGTTGATTGCTATATATATCTACTCGACCGTTGATTGCTATAGGGTATTATATGCCTAGGTGTCGTTCCATTCATCAATCTTATTATAGGTTTATGGTTATGATATTATATACATGTGCGTGTGTGTGTGTGTGTGTGTGTGTGTGTGTGTGTGTGTGTGTGTGTGTGTTATTCTGGTTACAACAAAATGCTTCAAATCAGTATAAGAAGGCCAATTTAACCCTCTGCAGATCATGACGCATTTTGACAGTTTATTCTGGCTATCATTAGACGATTTTACACAATTTAGGAAGGATCTGTGGGCGTTAAAAGGGTGAACACTATCCCCATTAACCCTTTGACTTCCACAATTTGTTTATGCCCTTCCGAATCTGAATAAAATCGTCCAATGATAGCCAGAATAAACAGTACATATGCATCATAATCTTCAAAGGGTTAAAGTCGAAAGGTGAGAACAACCTCCCCAATATTCATTTTCAATACGTTGCTTATTTTGCATATTCATTTCTCTTGTAGTTACTGTAATTATTGGCTACTTGGGAATTTCAGGCTCTGAGGAAGTTGGGAGCTGTAGATATCGACATTAACCCTTTCGTAGCGGGTAACGTATTTTTGCTTTATATACTAGCCATATTTAGAGGATATTATGCAGCTTCAGAAAGGTCTGTGGTAGCTAAAAGGGTCAGATTAGCACCTATTTAAGGGGAGATTTCCACTTGAGGGATTTTTTTCTTTGCCCATTTCTCCCTCATGTTTAGCCCCATTGCTTTTGAAATTTTAAGATGTTCGGCCCATTAGTTTGGCGATTTTAAGAAGTTTCACCCCATTTATGTCACTTTTAAGACCTTTCTTCCCATTTAGGTGTCGATTTTTTCCTGGTGAGCGATAGCGAGCCTGTAATTTAAGAGGAACCGGCCTTTGGCCGGGACATTTTTCTACCGAAAAATTTACAAATTTATCTTGAAAGGGGGTCTAGGGGGTGTAATTTTAAGCTTGATGAAAAAGTAGGGAACAAACTAAATACCTCCCCTTAAACGATCGACGCACTTTTTAACATCAAGGGACTGGCGTTCTCGATACGGTGCTTCAGTCTTGACGCTATTATTGACTTACAGTGTGGTGACTTAATAAACCAGATGGGTTGATAGGTTTTGAAGTCTTATTTTCACTAACTAACTAACTATTAACGTGTAGTATGTTTAGCCACATTTGCACGTCCCATTCTGACAGTGCTGGGAGGCGGAACATAACACGTCACAAGCGGGCCATAACACGTCACAAGCGGGCCATAACACGTCACAAGCGGGCCATAACACGTCACAAGCGGAACATACCACGTCACAAGCGGAACATAACACGTCACAAGCGGAACATAACACGTCACAAGCGGAACATAGCACGTCACAAGCGGAACATAGCACGTCACAAGCGGAACATAACACGTCACAAGCGGGCCATAACACGTCACAAGCGGAACATAGCACGTCACAAGCGGAACATAGCACGTCACAAGCGGAACATAGCACGTCACAAGCGGAATATAACACGTCACAAGCGGAACATAACACGTCACAAGCGGGCCATAACACGTCACAAGCGGAACATAGCACGTCACAAGCGGGCCATAACACGTCACAAGCGGAACATAACACGTAACAAGCGGAACATAACACGTCACAAGCGGAACATAACACGTCACAAGCGGAACATAGCACGTCAAAGCGGAATATAACACGTCACAAGCGGAACATAACACGTCACAAGCGGAACATAGCACGTCACAAGCGGGCCATAACACGTCACAAGCGGAACATAGCACGTCACAAGCGGAACATAACACGTCACAAGCGGAACATAGCACGTCACAAGCGGGCCCACAATTTGCCTGACGATGGCAGTGGCTTCCTCTACACTTATGTCGGTATTATGGGCTATCACTTCCTCTCCTGCCCGCCTCTCACTCCATGTTTATGACCAGATAATTCCGGGGCTAAAATAATGCATGGCCACCGTAAATCCTGTATAATTCTCTCTCTCTCTCCCCCATCCGACCCCCCACAACCATCCACTAACCTACCACCGCTCTGCTCTCTCTCTCTCTCTCTCATACTGGTCGGGTTAGGCGAGTGGTCTAAGGCTCTGTAAACTAAGCGCGAGGTCGAGGGTTCGAGTCCCACAGAGTCCTAAAGGTTTTTCGGCTATTGAGAGGGTTGTATCGTGGTCCCTCCCTAGCCAGGCTCATCAACTAGCAGCTTGTGTTTGACTGAAAGAATTGAAGTAGAATTAACCCATAGCACAAAATAGCTACATAAATATATCCCTCGTTTCCCTCCAGTTTAAGGGGGGTGACCTGCTTTTGTGTTCTCTTTTTCTGGCTTGTATCCATTCGGCCCCATTCAACCTACTGTTTTAAGACGTTTATCCCCCATCCAGGTGTCGATTTCTTCCTGGCGAGCAATAGTGAGCCAGCATTGTATGAAGAAATACGGGTTCGCCTGAGACATTTTTCAATCGAAAAATGTACAAATTTAGCTTGCTGTCAAAATTAATTTTAAAAATAGCCTGGCTCGCTACCGCTCGCCAGGTAAAAATCGACATCTGGATGGGGATAAACGTTATAAAACACTAGGCTGAATGGGACCAAATGGATACAACTCAGAGAGAGAGGGACAGAGGAAAAAAACGAGGTGGCCCCCTTAACTATAATTTCCTAGTCTCTCACATGGCCCCAGTTTAATCTCACCCCCCCCCCCCCCACTCTCTCTCTCTCTCTCTCCTCCCCGTTCAGTTCTCTCTCCCCTTCCCTCTCCCAGTACTCCAATACCCCCCCCCCCCATACTCACATAAAGAATCGGGCTATGCTCATAACAGTGCAATATACAACAGATCCCTCCTCGCTTCTCAGTTACCTCCTATTATTATCTGCCATGCCCTAATTCAAACTCAATTCCCAGTTTAATCTCCCATCTCCCCCCCTTGTTCTTCATCACCCCTCCTCCCCCTCCCCCCAGTTCCTCCATCACCCCTCCCCCAGTTCCTACATCACTCCCTCACCTCTCCCCCCCCCCCCAGCTCCTCCCTCGCATCTCCCCTACCACCACCACCCCCAGCTCCTCCACCACCTTTCCCCTTCCCCAGTTCCTCCCCTACCCCCAGCTTTACCCTACCACAGCTCCTCCACCACCTTCCCCCTACCTGTTCCTCCTCCATGACTCCTAACTCCCCCAGCTCCCCCATCACCCCTCCCCCAGTTCCTCCATCACCTCCTATCCCTCCCCATACCTATTTCTCCTCCATGACTCCCAACTCCCCCAGCTCCTCCCTCCCTCCCCCAGGTCCTCCATCAACCCCCCCCCCCCCCCCCCCCCCCCCCCTCCACCGTCTAGCAGCCCTGGTTAATGGTGAAGGGTAAATTGGTGCCCTTGTCTGCCTGGTTGCATTAAGGGCCCCCGTGTCCACCTAACTTATTACGGGACCCGACAAGGGTTGGGGGAGGGGGGTCCGCGTAAGGGGACATGGGTAGTTTTTTTCTGAGCCCCCTTCTCCCTCATATTTAGCCCCCTTAGTTTTAAGATTTTAAGACGTTCACCCCATTAGTTTGGCGATTTTAAGACCTTTTGCACCATTTATTTGTCAATATTAAAACTTTTCGTGCCCTCTAGGTGCCAATTTTTCCCTGGCGAGCTATAGCGAGCCTGGAATTTTAGAGGAACCGGCCTTCGGCCGGGAAATTTTTCTATCGAAAAATGTACAAATTTATCTTGAAGGAGGGTTTTTGGGGTGTATTTTTAAGCTTGATGGAGGGCTAGGGAGGAAACTAAAAACAAACGAAAAGATAAATAAATTACGAAATGAATCCCCCCCCCACCCCCTGTCCCCTTTCCCACCCTCCTCGTTGCGTACGGTCCATATATCTGCCTCGGCCGCGGGTTTTTATTGATGGTGTATTGGTTTTAATGGCTGGCAGAAACGTAAGGGCCCAGGCAGGCAGGCAGACAGGCAGGCAGGCAGGCAGACAGGTATATATTTCACTACCAGGCGGGGAGACTTCCAACTGGCTTCAAATGGCTAATTGTGTTTATGCTGTTATGTAAGTAGAGTAATGGCAAACACCATATAGAGGTTTTTGTTTGTTCCCTAGACCTCCCTCAAGCTTTAAAAAACACCCCCAAGACTCTCCTTCAAGATTAATTTGTACATTTTTCGATAGACAAATGTCCCAGCCGAAGGCCGGTTCCTCTTAAATTACAGGCTCGCTATCGCTCGCCAGGAAAATATCGACACCTAAATGACACGAAAAGTCGTATTACTAACAAAGAAATGAGGCGAAAGTCTCAAAATCGCCAGACTAATGGGCCGAACGTCATAAAATCTGAAAGGTAATGGGGCTAAACATGAGGAGAGAAGAATGGGGCCCAGAAAAGCGATCCATCTCCCCTTAAGGGGGGATCTCCCCTTGAGGGGTTTTTTTCTTGACCCCTTTCTCCCTCATGTTTAGCCCCATTGCTTTTGATGTTATAAAACGTTTGCCCCATTAGTTTAGCGATTTTAAGAACTTTCACCCCATATTAAGACCTTTCGTGCAATTCAGGTGTCTATTTTATCCTGGCGAGCGATAGCGAGCCTGTAATTTAAGAGGAACCGGCCTTCGGCCGGGACATTTTTCTACCGAAAAATGTACAAATTTATCTTGAAAGGGACTCGAGGGGGTGTAATTTTAAGCTTGATGGAGGTCTAGGGAACAAACTAAACACCTCCCCTTAATGGCTGGCAGGCAGGCAGGTAGGTAGGCAGGTAGGTAGGTAGGTAGGCAGGCAGGTAGGTAGGTAGGTAGGTAGGTAGGTAGGTAGGTAGGTAGGTAGGTAGGTAGGTAGGTAGGTAGGTAGGCAGGCAGGCAGGCAGGCAGGCAGGTAGGTAGGTAGGTAGGTAGGCAGGCAGGTAGGTAGGTAGGTAGGTAGGTAGGTAGGTAGGTAGGTAGGTAGGTAGGTAGGTAGGTAGGTAGGTAGGTAGGTAGGTAGGCAGGCAGGCAGGTAGGTAGGTAGGTAGGCAGGCAGGCAGGCAGGCAGGTAGGTAGGTAGGCAGGCAGGCAGGTAGGTAGGTAGGTAGGTAGGTAGGCAGGCAGGTAGGTATATATTCACTACACACGGGGAGATTATTTCCACCTGGCCCCACAGTGCTAAAATGTGTTTATGCTATTATGTCTTGATGGTGCAATGGTTAGAGTGTGTAAAGGTCTGTATGTGATATCCTGAGTTCGAATCCTGGGAGAATCACATGCTTTCATTGCTTTCATTCTGGGTGTTATTGGTGTTATTGGTGTTATTGGTGTTATTGGTGTTTTTGGTGTTATTGATGTTATTGATGTTATTGGTGTTATTGATGTTATTGGTGTTTTTGGTGTTATTGATGTTATTGGTGTTATTGATGTTATTGGTGTTATTGATGTTATTGGTGTTATTGATGTTATTGATGTTTTTGGTGTTATTGATGTTATTGATGTTATTAGTGTTATTGGTGTTTTTGGTGTTATTGATGTTATTGATGTTATTGGTGTTATTGATGTTATTGGTGTTTTTGGTGTTATTGATGTTATTGGTGTTATTGATGTTATTGATGTTATTGGTGTTTTTGGTGTTATTGGTGTTTTTGGTGTTATTGGTGTTATTAGTGTTATTGGTGTTATTAGTGTTATTGGTGTTTTTGGTGTTATTGATGTTATTGGTGATTTTGGTGTTATTGATGTTATTGGTGTTATTGATGTTATTGGTGTTATTGATGTTATTGGTGTTATTGATGTTATTGGTGTTATTGATGTTATTGGTGTTATTGGTGTTATTGATGTTATTGGTGTTATTGGTGTTATTGATGTTATTGATGTTATTGGTGTTTTTGATGTTATTGGTGTTTTTGGTGTTATGGGTGTTTTTGGTGTTATTAGTGTTATTAGTGTTATTGGTGTTATGGGTGTTATTAGTGTTATTGGTGTTATTGGTGTTAAGAACGATGTTATTAAGGGGAGACGAGTCGCTTTTCTAGACCACCTTCTCCCTCATCTTTAGACCCATTAGTTTGGCGATTTTATGAACTTTCGCCCCATTTCTGTCAATTTTAAGACCTTTCCCGTCAATTAGGTCTCGAATTTTTACTGGGCGAGCGATAGCGAGCCTGTAATTTAAGAGGAATCGGCCTTCGGCCAGGAAATTTTTCTACCGAAAAATGTACAAATTTATCTTGAAAGGGGGTCTAGGGGGTTTAATTTTAAGCTTGGTGGAGGTCTAGCGAGGAAACTAGAAAAATAATAAATATTTGTTTTTACAAAATGTGAAGGATCTCCCCTTAAACAAAGCTTTAAACTATGAATGAGGTAGAGTAATGGCAAACATAATACACAGACTTAACATATATTTGTCTATGTGGATGAGGGAGACAAAAGGCAAAACTGCCTGTGACGAGTGCTTCCCCTAGAGTTCAAAGAGTGACAGGGCCAAAATCAAAGAACGCTCGAGCTAAAATGCCTGTACTTTGTGTATTTCTGTCTTTTGCATTTCTCATTATTATAGATTGTGTGTGTATGTGTTTTGTTTATGTGTGTATGTGTTTATGTGTGTATGTGTTTTGTTTATGTGTGTATGTGTTTTGTTTATGTGTGTGTATGTGTTTATGTGTTTTGTTTATGTGTGTGTGTTTATGTGTGTATGTGTTTATGTGGGTATGTGTTTTGTTTATGTGTGTATGTGTTTTGTTTATGTGTGTGTATGTGTTTATGTGTGTATGTGTTTATGTGTGTATGTGTTTTGTTTATGTGTGTGCATGTGTGTATGTGTTTATGTGTGTATGTGTGTATGTGTTTTGTTTATGTGTGTGTATGTGTTTATGTGTGTATGTGTTTATGTGTGTATGTGTTTTGTTTATGTGTGTGTATGTGTTTGTGTGTGTATGTGTTTTGTTTATGTGTGTGTATGTGTTTGTGTGTGTATGTGTTTGTGTGTGTATGTGTTTTGTTTATGTGTGTGTATGTGTTTGTGTGTGTATGTGTTTTGTTTATGTGTGTGTATGTGTTTGTGTGTGTATGTGTGTATGTGTTTTGTTTATGTGTGTGTATGTGTTTGTGTGTGTATGTGTTTATGTGTTTTGTTTATGTGTGTATGTGTTTGTGTGTGTATGTGTTTTGTTTATGTGTGTGTATAGCTTAAGGGGAGATTTCCACTTGAGGGATTTTTTTCTTGACTCCTTTCTCCCTCATGTTTAGCCCCATTGCTTTTCTAATTTTAAGACGTTCGCCCCATTATGTTGACGATTTTAAGAACTTTCGACAAATTTCTGTCAATTTTAAGACCTTTCGTGCCATAGGTGTCGATTTTATCCTGGCGAGCGATAGCGAGCATGTAATATAAGAGGAACCGGCTTTCAGCCGGGAAATTTTTCTACCGAAAAATGTACAAATTTATCTTGAAAGGGGCTCAAGGGGGTGTAATCTTAAGCTTGATGGATATCTAGAGACCAAACTAAAAACCTTCCCTTAAGAATTATCACCAATAAAAGAAGTCATGAGCCAGCCCACTAATTTGTTAATCTTTGTGTTTTGCATTTTTCATATGTACATTTACGATCAGCAGATAATCTATAACATATTAATTTCACCACAACACCAAACACCTCCATTGCAATTAATGAAAGCATAATATATAGTTTATCGTCAATTAAAGAAGCACTGGACCAAATCTTGCAGACGGGACGTAAAAAAAAAAAAATAATAATAATTAACACAAAAAGAGGGTCGGGTCGGAGGGACAGGAAGGTTAAATGGTTTGGACGTGCAGGTAGGCAGCCGATGACGGGGCGGCCCTGGGCGGGTAATGGCTAGGTACCGAGTCAGGGGAGTGGGTTAAGCCCAGGTTTTTAGTTCCCTAGACCTCCATCAAGCGTAAAATTACACCCCCTAGACCCCCATCAAGCGTAAAATTACACCCTCTTACCCCCTTTCAAGATAAATTTGTACATTTTTTGGTAGAAAAATGTCCCAGCCGAAGGCCGATTCCTCTTAAATTACAGGCTCGCCAGGAACAAATCGACACCTAAATGGCAGGAAAGGTCTTAACATTGATAGGAAATGGAGCGAAAGTTGTTAATAACGCCAAACTAGTAAGCCGGACGTCTTAAAATGTCAAAACATGAGGGAGAAAGTGGTCCAGAAAAAACTACATACCTCCCCTTAAATGGTTTGTACGTGTAGTAGGTAGCAGATGACGGGGCCCTGGGCGTGTAATGGCTAGGTACACTCTGCCACCATAGTCTCTGGCCCACTCTATAAATTCGTATTTATGCAAGTATAACTATCTGGATTGATTTTTTGATAGAACTTGCTTTCCATAAATAGTATATTTAGTTTTGTAATTGAAATATAGACAATTATAATCATAAATATAGACAATTATAATCATAAATTCGTTTCCAGATATATATACTTCCATAGCCTGGTACAATCGGGGATATTAAGTATTGTCATATATTCCAGTGGTTTTCGCTCAACAAGTGTTATTGGTATCTTTATAGTTACTAGGGAAAGTGCTTATCCCTCAGAGTATTAGTCAGTGTCCGATAGTTTGTGAAATATCTGACAACACTTATTAACCTCGACTGTACAGCCCACGAATATTTATGAGTGGGCTGTGGACTATGGTATCCGAGTGGGTTGTGGACTATGGAATCCGAGTGGGCTGTGGACTATGGTATCCGAGTGGGCTGTGGACTATGGAATCCGAGTGGGCTGTGGACTATGGTATCCGAGTGGGACTATGGTATCCGAGTGGGACTATGGTATCCGAGTGGGACTATGGTATCCGAGTGGGACTATGGTATCCGAGTGGGACTATGGTATCCGAGTGGGACTATGGTATCCGAGTGGGACTATGGTATCCGAGTGGGACTATGGTATCCGAGTGGGGGACTATGGTATCCGAGTGGGCTGTGGACTATGGTATCCGAGTGGGCTGTGGACTATGGTATCCGAGTGGGCTGTGGACTATGGTATCCGAGTGGGCTGTGGACTATGGAATCCGAGTGGGCTGTGGACTATGGTATCCGAGTGGGCTGTGGACTATGGAATCCGAGTGGGCTGTGGACTATGGTATCCGAGTGGGTTGTGGACTATGGTATCCGAGTGGGCTGTGGACTATGGTATCCGAGTGGGCTGTGGACTATGGAATCCGAGTGGGTTGTGGACTATGGAATCCGAGTGGGCTGTGGACTATGGTATCCGAGTGGGCTGTGGACTATGGTATCCGAGTGGGTTGTGGACTATGGTATCCGAGTGGGTTGTGGACTATGGAATCCGAGTGGGTTGTGGACTATGGAATCCGAGTGGGCTGTGGACTATGGAATCCGAGTGTACCGAGGAGCTCCCACTACTGATAACCTTAAGTGGAGAGGGTCCCAGAGAAGTGGAAGTATATAATGGAATGATTATCCAGAGGAAAATTTAGGTCTACGTTAATACCAGCCAACGTAGCCGGAGGTATGCGCTCTAGCGAGTGCTCCTCTAGTTATTATAAAATGTTAAAATACGACGGTATATAGGACTAAGCAAAAAAAAAAAAAAAAAAAAAAAAAAATATATATATACTGTATATATATATATATATATATATATATATATATATATATATATATATATATATATATATATATACTGTATATATATACTGTACATATTTTTTATCTATCTATCTATACAGAGAGAGAGAGAGAGAGAGAGAGAGAGAGAGGAAAAAAATTGGAAATCAAGCAACAGCAGGTCTATTGATTTACCTTGTTATCCTTGAATTACATGGGTTTATCAGTACCAATATACCTCTATAAGTGTATAATGCTATGGACACTTTAACAATACTATATATATATATATATATAAATTGACTCGAGACTTTAAGGGAGGATGATTAACTTGTTGGGCGATTTTTGCATGTATTAATTATTGTTCTAGTTTCCTCCCTAGACCTCTTATCAAATTTAAAAAGAATATCCATTAGATCCCCCTTCTAGATTAATTTGTAAATATTTCGGTGGAAAAATATCCCGGCCAAAGGCCGGTTCCTCCAACATTACAGGCTCCCTATCGTTAGCCAGGGAAAAAATCGACACCTAAATAGCACGAAAGGTCTAAATATTGACGAAGAAATGGGGCGAAAGGTCTTATAAATAGCACGAAAGGTCTAAATATTGACGAAAAAATGGGGCGAAAGGTCTTATAATCGACTAACTAATGGGGCAAACATCTTAACATCTGAAAACTAATGGGGCTAAACATGAGGGAGAAAGTGGTCCAGAAAACCGGCCCATCCCCCCTTAAGTCGGTAAAAGCTGGCTATGAATGCAGATAAGACGAATTGGAAATGATCGGGAGTGGAGTTTATGACAGGGTGCGGTTTATGACAGGGTGCGGTTTATGACAGGGTGCGGTTTATGACAGGGTGCGGTTTATGACAGGGTGCGGTTTATGACAGGGTGCGGTTTGACAAGCGGCGGAACAAATGACCGGAACCTTAGGGGGTAATGATATGGTAAAGGCTTAAGGGGAGGCAGACCGTTTTTCTGGACCCCCTTCTCCCTAATGTTTAGCTCCACTAGTTTTGAGATTATAAGACGTTCGGTCCATTAGTTTGGCGATTTCAACACCTTTCGCCCCATTTCGTTGTCAATGTTAAGCCCTTTCGTGCCATTTAAGTGTCGATTATTTCCTGGCGAGCGAAAGCGAGCCTGCAATTTTAAGAGGAACCGTCCTTTGACCGGGACATTTTTCTACCGAAAAACGTACAAATTTATCTTGAAGGTGGGTCTAGGTTTTTTGTTCTAAGCTTGATAGAGGTCTAGGGAGGGAAAAAAAAAAAAAAAAAAAAATAATAAATGAATTAATAGACCAAACAAACGGCCAGTCTCCCCTTAACTATGACTGCAGAAACCTGGAGTGGATAGTTTTTGCCAAGTACCGGTAAATAATATATCCAAGAGAGTGGGGTGCTACAGTAAAATGGTTTGGCATGCACGTACACTCAAGATATGCAATAATTTTTACACAAACGCTCTAAACATTCTGGAAGTGGGTCGATATCTTGTGATAATACCTCATAGACCAATGTTCCACCCGCTTCACTTCGTTCACACAAGATTACATTCAGCTCACCAGTGTAAAGATTGTTTTCCCCCTTGGGTGTACAGTCACTCATAAACATTCGGGGACCTCACCTATTTCAAATTATGGAAGTATATCTATGGACACGAATTTGTGAGTATAATTTTCTAGACATCAAATACGCAACTATATATATATATATATATATATATATATATATATATATATATATACTAGCCATTGAAAAGAGAGCTACATCCGAAAATAAACCCAGATAGTTAAAATTGCTTAAGGGAGCCCACCTCGCTTTTTTCTCTTTCTCTCCCTCTCTCTTTGCCTTGTATTCATTCGGCCCCATTCAGCCTACTGTTTTAAGACGTTTACCCCATCCAGGTGTCAATATTTTCCTGGCAAGCGGTAGCGAGCCAGTATTGTATGGAGAACCCACTCTCACCAGATACCCACTCTCACCAGATACCCACTCTCACCAGATACCCACTCTCACCAGATACTTTAGCTCATGGTCAAATGGATGCGTTGCCCAACTCTTATACAAATATCTGGAGAGAGTGGGTTCGAACGCTGGTCAGGATACCTCTCTCCCAACCTGTCCAACATACCATTAGATTTATAAACAACAATGTGGCTTGATTATCAATTATTATACCAATTAAGGGGAGATCTCCACTTGAGGGATTTTTTCTTGACCCCTTTCTCCCTCATGTTTAGCCCCATTGCTTTTGATATTATAAACCGTTTGCCCCATTAGTTTAGCAATTTTAAGAACTTTCACCCCATATTAAGACCTTTCGTGCCATTCAGGTGTCGATTTTATCCTGGCAAGCGATAGCGAGCCTGTAATTTAAGAGGAACCGGCCTTTGGCCGGGAAATTTTTCTACCGAAAAATGTACAAATTTATCTTGAAAGGGACTCAAGGGGGTGTAATTTCAAGCTTGATGGAAGTTTAGGAAACACACTAAAAACCTCCCCTTAAGGGAGGGTGTTTTCTTATACCCCCTTCTCCCTCATGTTTAGCCCCATAAGTATTAACATTTTAAGACGTTCGGCCCATTAGTTTGGCGATTCTAAGATCTTTCGTGCCATTTAGGTGTAGATATATCGCTCGCCAGTAATTTTATGAGGAACCGGGAAATTTTTCAACCGAAAAATGTAAACATTTATCTTGAAGAGGGGTCTAAGGGGTGTTTTAAAAATGTAATAGAGGTATACCAGGGAAACTAAAATAATAAATTAATAAATAAATAAATAAATACACCCAAAAATAACCAACTTTGGCCATTCAAATAAGTACTGTATATTGATTACTATGATTACTACATTAATTGGCTGAGTATGCTGATTAACATTGGCTGAGTATGCTGATTAACATTGGTTGAGTATGCTGATTAACATTGGCTGAGTATGCTGATTAACATTGGCTGAGTATGCTGATTAACATTGGCTGAGTATGCTGATTAACATTGGCTGAGTATGCTGATTAACATTGGCTGAGTATGCTGATTAACATTGGCTGAGTATGCTGATTAACATTGGCTGAGTATGCTGATTAACATTGGCTGAGTATGCTGATTAACATTGGCTGAGTATGCTGATTAACATTGGCTGAGTATGCTGATTAACATTGGCTGAGTATGCTGATTAACATTGGCTGAGTATGCTGATTAACATTGGCTGAGTATGCTGATTAACATTGGCTGAGTATGCTGATTAACATTGGCTGAGTATGCTGATTAACATTGGCTGAGTATGCTGATTAACATTGGCTGAGTATGCTGATTAACATTGGCTGAGTATGCTGATTAACATTGGCTGAGTATGCTGATTAACATTGGCTGAGTATGCTGATTAACATTGGCTGAGTATGCTGATTAACATTGGCTGAGTATGCTGATTAACATTGGCTGAGTATGCTGATTAACATTGGCTGAGTATGCTGATTAACATTGGCTGAGTATGCTGATTAACATTGGCTGAGTATGCTGATTAACATTGGCTGAGTATGCTGATTAACATTGGCTGAGTATGCTGATTAACATTGGCTGAGTATGCTGATTAACATTGGCTGAGTATGCTGATTAACATTGGTTGAGTATGCTGATTAACATTGGCTGAGTATGCTGATTAACATTGGCTGAGTATGCTGATTAACATTGGCTGAGTATGCTGATTAACATTGGCTGAGTATGCTGATTAACATTGGCTGAGTATGCTGATTAACATTGGCTGAGTATGCTGATTAACATTGGCTGAGGATGCTGATTAACATTGCACGGTCTTGGGTGATTAAGGGGGAGTGGTTGTTGTTGTTTTGTTTTCCTCCCTATCTCCTCTCCCACCTCTCCTCCCCCCCCCCCCACCCTTTCCTTTCTCCCTCCCCTCCTCCTGTCTCCCCTCTTCCTCTCCCATCACTACCCTCTCTCTCCTTTCCTACCCCCCCCTTCCTCCCCCCCCCCCCCTCCCATCCCCCATCTCTCCTCCCTCTTCCCTCCAGTCTCCCTCCTTCATCTTCCTGACAAATCATCCTTAAAAACAACCCACCCATCCACCCTTCCTTCCTTCCCCCCCTTAACACACCCACCCCACCCTTCCCCCCAGCCGTCCATCACCCCTCAAAACACCCCTTTCACCAACTTTTGAGAATTCCACCCAGCATAATATACTGTATAGCTCCTCCTAGCTCGGTCGAACCTTGCTTCTCTCCTCCGCTAAAAACATCCGCTACTGGACCCCCCCCAAAAAAAAAAAAAATAAATAAATAAAAATAAATAAATACAAAAATAAAATAAACAAATAAATAACAAATGCATAAAATAATACAATTAAATGGGTATATACAAATATATTACATACATAAATATATTAAAAATAAATATATAATGAACCTGCTTACATAATTGAAATGTTTGTGGACACACATTAATGCAATTAGTGGTCGCTTTTTTTGTAAATCTAAAATGGCTTACTGTACTTAAGAATGCAAAATGGGAGAGACCTTTTATTTATTTATTTTGTATTTATCTCTCTCTCTCTCTCTCTCTCTCTGTATATATTATATATATATATATATATATATATATATATATAAACACCCCACAAGACCCCCCTTTGAGAAAATATTTATATTTTTGGTAGAAAAATGCCTCAGCCAAATGCCAGTTGCCCCAAGCTGCAGGCTCGCTATAACTCGCCAGGAATAAACAAACATCTAAATGGTATGAAAGGTTTTAAAATTGATAAATTTTTCGAAAGTTCTTAGCACCTCCAAACTAATGGAGCAAACGTCTTAAGATTTGAAAACTAATAGTGCTAACTATAAGGGAGAAGGAGGTCCAGTGCCTAATTTGACAATTTTCATAACTTTAGAAAAAACGAATCTAACTTTTCAAAATGTACGAGGACATTATGAGAATATTTAAGAAGGCTTGGTTAAAGTTTATTTGTAATTGTAAAGCTAAACATAAATTTATAATGCATAATTTTGCAGTTGTGATAGCTTGAGAATGCCCCTCCCAGTTAATAATATTTTAGGAGGGAATTATCGTCTAATGTTAGCCGGAAGAAACTGTCAAAATTAATACAAATAACCCCCTAAGAAATGTTGGTTTAGGTGTATTTTTTATTATAAAGCATATGACAAACTAATCGGTCCTTAGTATAGTATGAAGTATAAATAGAAGATACTGTCAAAATGCGTCATACTCTTCAAAGGGTTAATTAAATCGCCTTATGGTAGCAATTACTATCCCTACTCTGTGCAACTCTCCAACCTAAGAGGGAAACGTTACTCTCAGACTTTCTTCTATTCAACAGCTGAGCTCTGAAACTCTCTCCCAGAAGCAGTCTTTCCCTCTTCCTGTGACTTAAATTGCTTCAAACTCCGTGTGTCCTGGCATTTTGGGTCGAACGTCCCTTGATTTTGGCCCTGTCACTCTTTCAACTCTAGGGGAGGCACTCGTAACAGGCAGTTCTACCTTTTGCCTCTCTCACTCACATAGAAAAAAGAAAAGAAAAGAAAGAATATAAATTAAAAAAGACTGGAGGGGCGGCATCACCAGACGTTCGGGCAACAGACGATGATAAATGTATGTGGTGCTCAGCCTCAGTCATGGCGGCGGTTTGTTTACATTAACACGCCTGAGTTGCCAGCGGTCGCCATCCTCCCCTTCTCATTAGGGGGAGCGGGAGTTTTCGCCACCCCTCGACACCTCGGCACTTCATTTTTTCGCCACTTTAATCAGACCTTAGTGAGTTCCTGCTTGGTTAGGAAACACGGGAGATTAATGGGCTTGTATATATATGAGTTTATGTTAGTTTAGTGAGTATTCTTAAGTGTCTTGGAGAGTTTGTGGCGAAGTTTGACAAAGGGTGAACTACTCAATGCCAGGCAGAGGGATGGTGTCAAGATAAATGCTCTTGTAAGCAGTTGGCGGTGTCGTTGAGCTCGTTAAGATGCCCTTTGTTCTCCTTTCCCACTGTTTATGGGAAGGTTTTTGCTTATGCCTCGGCGACGGACGGGAATAGGACTTACTCTGCCCCCTCTTGGGCTTCTTTCTGTAACACTGCAGTACTTTAAAACTACGTCTATATTATATAGTTTTGTATCTATATGAAGCTGTTATCCAGGCGTTATGTAGAATAAGGCAGGGTGTAAATACTAATCCCGTACTTGATAAACGAAAAATGATGTGTTTTTGTGCATATTTAAATAAGGTTAAAAAAACCGCTAATCCCATTTTAGTAAATATCCTTGTAAATATTGCAACTGATGACTAATATTGTATAATTCGATTCATTCATATTTACAGGCAATGGTTATGTAGACACCGTGGCCTATTAACCCATTCAGTACCGACGACGACCTTTCCATTAGATTTAGGGTACAATTTGACGATTTTATTCAGTTTAGGAAGGAAGTCTATTATTATATCGAAACATTTACAAATTTATCTTAAAAGGGCGTTTAAGGGGTGTAGTTTTAAAGTTGATGGAGGTCTAAGAAGGACACTTAAATAATAGGATACAAATATAATTATATAAATGAGGAATTATATACGCCCAGCCCCCCTATTAAGAAATAGTGATCATAGCATTGCAGAACACAGACGTATACTCATCGTTGTGACATACGGCCAACCAATCTTGTGTGTATGTGTACAAGCGTGTTATTTGTGTCCTTGTGGTCGATAACCCAAGCAGCCGACTGTGGAGAATGGGTGTTAATGTGTAGGAGCAGGAGTAAAGGATAGGTTTACCGAGAATGGATGAGGATGGAGGGTGGGTGGTTACTGGGGATGGTTGGAGGAATAGTGGATATGTTTAGCTTGAATGGATGGGGATTAAGAGTGGGTAGTGACTGGAAATGGATACTTGAAAGACTGAAGGATGCGTTTTCTGTGAATGGATGAGGATGGAGGGTGGGTGGTTACTGGGGATGGAGAACGGAGAATGGCTGGATGAATAGATGATACGTTTTCCGTGAATGGATAGAGATGGAGGGTAGCTGATACGTGTTTTGGTGAATTGATTAGGTTGAAGGGTAGTTGGTTATTGAAAATTGATGGAAGAATAGAGGATAGGTTTAGCATGAGTGGATAAGGATGGAGGGTGGGTGGTTACTTGAGATGGATAGTGGAAGAATAGAAGATAGTTTTAGCATTATGAGTGGATGGGGCTGGAGGGCGGTTGGTTACTGAGAATGGATGGAAGAATAGAGGATACGTTTAGCATGAATTGATGGGATGGAGGGTGTGGGTGGTTACTCGAGATGGATAGTGGAGGAATATTGGATAGGTTTGAGGGGAAATGGGTCGATTTGCTGGTCCCCCTTCTTCCTCACGTTTAGCCCCATTAGTTTTCAGATTTGATGACGTTCGGCACAATATTTTGGAGATTTTAAGACTCTTCGACCCATTTCTTTGTCAGTATTAAGACTTTTCATGTCATTAAGGTGCCGATTTTTTTCCTGGCGAGCGATAGCAAGCCTGTAATTTAGGAGAAACCGACCTTTGGCCCGGGGGCCGGAAAATTTGTCTATCAAATAATTTACACATTTATCTTGAAGAAGGGTATTAGGGGATTTTGTATTAAGGTTTGATGGAGGTCTAGGGAGGAAACTAAAAAGATTATAAAAGATACATGAATGAAGAAATAAATAGGCTCATCCCCCTTTAAGTTGCATGGGGGGGGGGGGGGGGGGGGTGTTACTGCTATCCGGGAGAGGGTTACGGCGATTCCTTATGTTCGACCGTATGTTAGTGGAACGACTGAGAGAGAGAGAGAGAGAGAGAGAGTGTGTGTGTGTGTGTGTGTGTGTGTGGAGAGAAAGTATGTGAGTGAGTGAGTGAGTGAGAGAGAGTGAGAGAGTGTGTGTGTGTGTGTGTGGAGAGTGTGCGTGTGTGAGAAAGAGCGCGCAAGCAAAACCTAGCAAGAGAGAGAAGACAAAAAAACAGAAAAAGAGGAAAAACTTCTCCCCATAACCTCCGGCAGTATATAAAGCCTGTTTATGGGGAGAGTCATAAAGTGGGCGGGCAAGTTGGGCGGTAAAGAAACGCCCGTGCTTTTCACCGCTAAAATTTGCTACGACCGCCGACACTCACCCCTGGTGCGACGTTTTGGGGACTATTTTGATATTTGGTTGAATAGTCCGTTCATTCTAGGCTGGGCAGAAATCGTAACCTCTAACCTCTGTAACTCAAATAGGGCTAGAGCAAATGCGCAGTCAATTTCCACACCTATTCCCTGGCCAAGTCTTCCTATTTGGTAGAAATATTAGCTCGATTACTCTAGTCCTTTTAGAGTTACAGAGGTTAGAGGTTACGATTCCTGCCCCACCTAGAATGAACAGACTATAGTGAGGTGTATTTATATTATTTACGCCTCCCCAGACCCCCTTTAATATTTAAACTAAACAAAAATATATAAAATACATATAGGGCTTAAACAAAATACATATAGGGCTTAAACAAAATACATATAGGGCTTAAACAAAATACATATAGGGCTTAAACAAAATACATATAGGGCTTAAACAAAATACATATAGGCCTTAAACAAAATACATATAGGGCTTAAACAAAATACATATAGGCCTTAAACAAAATACATATAGGGCTTAAACAAAATACATATAGGCCTTAAACAAAATACATATAGGGCTTAAACAAAATACATATAGGCCTTAAACAAAATACATATAGGGCTTAAACAAAATACATATAGGCCTTAAACAAAATACATATAGGGCTTAAACAAAATACATATAGGCCTTAAACAAAATACATATAGGCCTTAAACAAAATACATATAGGCCTTAAACAAAATACATATAGGGCTTAAACAAAATACATATAGGCCTTAAACAAAATACATATAGGGCTTAAACAAAATACATATAGGCCTTAAACAAAATACATATAGGGCTTAAACAAAATACATATAGGCCTTAAACAAAATACATATAGGGCTTAAACAAAATACATATAGGCCTTAAACAAAATACATATAGGGCTTAAACAAAATACATATAGGCCTTAAACAAAATACATATAGGCCTTTAAACAAATACATATAGGCCTTAAAACAAAATACATATAGGGCTTAAACAAAATACATATAGGCCTTAAACAAAATACATATAGGCCTTAAACAAAATACATATAGGCCTTAAACAAAATACATATAGGGCTTAAACAAAATACATATAGGCCTTAAACAAAATACATATAGGGCTTAAACAAAATACATATAGGCCTTAAACAAAATACATATAGGGCTTAAACAAAATACATAAAGTCCTTAAACAAAATACATATAGGCCTTAAACAAAATACATATAGGCCTTAAACAAAATACATATAGGGCTTAAACAAAATACATATAGGCCTTAAACAAAATACATATAGGCCTTAAACAAAATACATATAGGGCCTACACAAAATACATATAGGCCTTAAACAAAATACATATAGGGCTTAAACAAAATACATATAGGCCTTAAACAAAATACATATAGGGCTTAAACAAAATACATATAGGGCTTAAACAAAATAAACAAATAATAATAATAATTATATAAAACCCTCCCCCCCTTAAATTACAACAACGATTCCCCAAGACCCCTTCAAACTAAATATATACACTTTTCTACCGAAAAGCATATTAAATTGCAGGCTCGATATCGCTAGCCCAAAATATAAATATGGCTCCTGAATGGTGTGAAGCGTGTTTCTGATCGCCAAACTAAATATTGAAACTAATGGAGTTTAACGGGGTTGGTTCAAATAGACCCACCCTGGACCAGATAGGGCAAATTATGGAAACACTCCCTCCCCAACACACACAAAACATGTACTCAAAACACACTCAAAACAAACTCTCCAAACTCACACTCAACAAAATATACTCTCCCAAAACACACCAGACACACACTCGAGCTCAAGTACACAAACTCTCCAAAGACACCCTCAAAAATCTTCCTCCCTGATGCACTCCACACACACACACACTCTACAAACACGCACTTAAAAAAAGACTCAAAACAGGCACTCTCCAAAAACATACTCAAAACACGCACTCACAAAAAACACACTCAAAATATTTACACTCAAAAGACACACTCCCCAACACACTCTGGGCACACTGGCATTAATACACACACTCAAAAAACATATTCAATACACACTCAAAAAACGCACTTATTATTTCTGCCCGCTATAAACGCCTTTGAACTCGTTCGTTGGCCGACGTTATTGAGGTCCCGCTGAATAACGCGCGAAAATACCATATAAGCGGGAGAGCCAATAAGGTGCCAGCTCCATGTTCAAATTTCCCGCCACTTTTAACGGTTACGAGTTGCCATAAATTTGGCGGGTAATGCGCGACGCTGCCACTGTTATGTGCTACTAATGTGAAATATGGCAACCATTCCACGGCCAGGCAACTCGCTAGGCTCGCTCGGGAGGTCACATGTAGTTGTACACACACGCACATGGGAGAAACATTCACAGCACACACACACACACAAACACACATACACACACACACAGAGACAGCCACAACACATACACACACAGTCACAACCCCTTGCACTTAGAAGATCCGCACGCACACAGAAAGTCACAGCACCTAGCACTTATAAGATCCGCGCACATACACACACATACAGATAGTCACAGCCCCTTGCACTTAGAAGATACACACACACACACACACACACATGCATACATACATAGGCAAGTACACATTAAACAAGAACATAAACACGCACTTGGGAAAGAGGGCATATCCACAAACGCTAGCACATACATACACAAGTACACACACACACGGACACACACACACTCAAACATGCAACCACACACAAACGCTAGCAGCCCACACATACACAAGCACACTCCCATGCAACCACACACACACTTACACCTACCCACACATACACATAAACACACTCACACACACACATATGCAAATGCACACTCACACACACGTACACACGCAACCACACTCACACACTTACAGCTACCCACACGCACATAAAGACACACAACCACCCACACACACAACCCCCCCCCCCCCCCCCCCCCCCACACACACACACACACTTACACTCACCAGCCCCCCCAGCACACACACAACCAAGCACACCCACACACACCCACAAACACACACCCACACAAACCCCCTCACCAACCGACTCTCTTCCATGCCCATATAATATTTCCTACCCGCTCCCGCATTCAAATTTCGGCCCGTTTTAAATTTAGCGTTTCTGCTCAGCGCCCGGTAGTTACGAGGGCACGGGAAGGGAGCGACACTGTTGAATTAAACTGGCAAACGAGGGAATACGGGCAAATGTGAACGCTCTTATTGTTTTATCTTTATCGTTTATATTTGTATCTTTACCTTTTAGCTTTATCTTATATATCTATCTTTTATCTTTATCTTATATTTGTATCTTTACCTTTTAGCTTTATCTTATATATCTATCTTTTATCTTTATCTTATATTTGTATCTTTTATATGTATCTTTATTTTTAATATTTATTTTATCTTTTATCTTTAGCTTTTATCTATATATTTTATCTTTATCTCTTATTGTTTTATCTTTATAGTTTATCTTTGTTTTATCTGTTATCTTTATCTTTAATCTTTAATACAATATTTTGTCTTTTATCTTGATCTTTTATTTTTTTATCTTTATCTTTTCGTTAGTTTTTAGTTTCCTCCCTAGACCTCCATTAACCTGTGATAAATACCCCTTAGATCCCCCTTCAAGATAAATGTGTACATTTTTCGGTAGAACGGCCGGTTACTCTTAAAACTAGCGCCCACCAGAAGAAAAAAAAATCGACACCTAAATGGCACTAAAGGTCTTGAAATTGACAGAAATGGGGCGAAAGTTCTTAAAATCGCCAAACTAATGGGCCGAACGTCTTAAAATCTAAATCACCAATGGGGCTAAACACGGGGGAGAAGGGAACCAGAAGAACACCCCATCTCCCCTTAAGCATTCTGTTTCGGTCGTTGAGGTGTGAAACTGTATGCAGGTTTTGTTGAAGTAAAGGAGTTGGATTGTATGAATGCTGTATTGTAGGATTGTGCCAAATGTACACATTGGGATTGCCATTATCAACCCCAAAATTAAAATACATAACCCAAGCCAGCTACTATCATCACTATTATCACCACCATTATAAATATCATCACAACCCCCACCATCAACACTAGACAGCCACTAACGCAACTAGTATCATCACCATTATAACTACCAACACTATCACCACCAACAACACTAGACAGCCAATGTCACCACTTACTGTATATCACCACCATTATCACCACCACCACCACCACTATCAACATTAAAAGTTATAACCCTAGACAGCTAATATCACCACTACTACCACCCATATCACCATTATCACCACCACCACTATCAACATTAAAATTGATAACCCTAGACAGCTAATATCACCACTACTACCACCCATATCACCATTATCACCACCACCAACATTAAAATTTATAACCCTAGACAGCTAATATCACCACTACTACCACCCATATCACCATTATCACCACTACCACTATCAACATTAAAAGTTATAACCCTAGACAGCTAATATCACCACTACTACCACCCATATCACCATTATCACCACCACCACTATCAACATTAAAATTTATAACCCTAGACAGCTAATATCACCACTACTACCACCCATATCACCATTATCACCACTACCACTATCAACATTAAAAGTTATAACCCTAGACAGCTAATATCACCACTACTACCACCCATATCACCATTATCACCACCACCACTATCAACATTAAAAGTTATAACCCTAGACAGCTAATATCACCACTACTACCACCCATATCACCACCACCACTATCAACATTAAAAGTTATAACCCTAGACAGCTAATATCACCACTACTACCACCCATATCACCATTATCACCACCACCACTATCAACATTAAAAGTTATAACCCTAGACAGCTATATCACCACTACTACCACCCATATCACCACCACCACTATCAACATTAAAAGTTATAACCCTAGACAGCTAATATCACCACTACTACCACCCATATCACCATTATCACCACCACCACTATCAACATTAAAAGTTATAACCCTAGACAGCTAATATCACCACTACTACCACCCATATCACCACTACTTACTCCTATGGTTCTCTGGGGTATATTCTTCCTCCCCCAGTATATTCCCCAAGGTGATAGGGATGTACACATAAGGGGAGAGGGGGGGGAGGGGGTTATATTATGGTTTATGGACTATCCCTGTGGTCGTATATCACACACCAGACCCCCTATAATGGTTGAGAGAGAGAGAGAGAGAGAGAGAGAGAGAGAGAGAGAGAGAGAGAGAGAGAGAGAGAGAGAGAGAGAGAGAGAGAGAGAGAGAGAGAGAGAGAGAGAGAGAGAGAGAGAGAGAGAGAGAGAGAGAGAGAGAGCGAGAGAGAGAGAGAGAGCAAGCGAACAAGGGAGCGCCACTAAGAAACCCACTATGCAAATGAGGGTAATTGTGAAGAATGGAGGGTAATATGTATGTGACAAGCGCCTAACTATTAATGTAAAGAACAACGTGTAATTATTAAAACAAATGCGGCAGGGAGTGAGAGGGGTTGTTATTGTTCCGTTATGAAAATGAGGGTGGCTAAATTCACAGAGATAATTTGAGAACGACGGAGAAGTGGGAAAGGATCGGGGTGGTCTGCTGATGGCTTAGCCTTATTTTGTTTAAGCATTGTTTATTATATCGTAAGCATTTCGTTTTATCACCTCACCTCCTCTTACTAGTTCCCTACAATCTCTTTATACACGCTGCAATGTTGCATCTCTTTCACTCTTCTATTACTATTACAACAAGCAGTGTTCTTCAGAGCTCTCTTAGTGTATACCCCCTCCCTTGCCGAGACATCACTTATTTGGCCGATTGTACACTGTGAAAATGAACACGTGTGACAAAATTGGTACACAAATATTGTCATCGTGTTTTATTCTAAATTGAACAGATGTAGTCTGTATATACGCAGGCACATACCCCATTGCTGGGGGGTGGCCGACACGAGACAGAGCCCGGACAGAAACAACACTTAAGTTCTCAGGGTCCGGGACCACTTTCACGTTCTCTCGCCTGTTTCTCTGTCTCGTCGAGTAGGAGAATTATACAAGGGGACGAGGATTCCTAGCCCCCTGCCCCCAAGAACTTCCACAGGTCTATCTCATATACTTCATCAATACTCAGATCAACCCTTCATCTTCTCTAGGTATTCTTGGTGTTTCTTTTTCTTCTGGCCTTTCTTGGAACGATCATATTTCAACTCTCTCTAAGACAGCTTCCCAGAAGTTAGGTGTGCTCAACCGTCTCCCTGCGTTCTTCACTCCTGCTCAGCTTCTTGTTCTGTATAGGGGCAGAGTTCGCCCATGTAACAAGTATTGTTCGCATGTGTGGGGAGGTTCAACCCATACCGCACTTCTCGAAAGGGTAGTCAAAGGCATTTCATCTCATCAACTCGCCTCCTCTCCTTTATTCCTTACAATCTCTCTCAACACGCCACAATGTTGCATCTCTCGTACACTTCTACCGCTATTACAATAATCAATGTTCTGCAGAGCTCTCTCAGTGTATACCACCTCCCTTACGGAGAGTGGGTGGCACCCACCTTTCAACACACTACCACCCCTATTCTATCCAACTCTCAAACCCAAGATTGAACCATTTATCCCAGTTTTTGTTTTTCCCTCATCCTATGACTTATAATGCTTCAAGCTCCGTGTGTCCAGATATTTTTACCTTGGTTTTGGCTCTGTCACTCTTTCAACTTTGGGGGACACACTTGTTACAGGCAGTTTTGCCTTTTGTCTCCTTCATTCACATAGACAAAAAATACTGCAGGTTCGCTATTGCTCGCTAGGATAAATTTGACATATTAATGGAGCGAAAGGTCTCATAATCGCGAAACTAACGGGGAGAAACGGCAACTTGACTCATATCGGTGGTGGAGAAGGGCAGGCAGTTCCTGGCAGAACTGTGGGCAGAATTTGACCACCTTAGGTTTGGTGGAAGCCATGTTGAATACCTACTTCAGCCTTGTGTTAGGCTCTTGGTATTGCATTTGCTGATGGTGATAGTAGTGGTGATAATGGTGGTGTAAGTGGTGATAGTGGTGGTGGTGGTTATAGGGGTTATATAAGTGTGATGGTGGTGGTGGTGATATACAGTAAGTGGTGATAGTGGCTGTCTAGTAATGGTGTTGGTGATAGTGGTGTTAATTATAATGGTGGTGATATTAGTGGTGATAGGGGTGTCTAGTGTTGGTGGTGGTGGTGGTGATAGTGGCGTTACACATCGAGAAAAGACCGCTCACATACACAGGAATGGTCTCGGAGGTTATCTAAGGCTTGATTTACTAAACAAAATTAACCCTTTCAGTACCGGTGCCGTCTTTTTAACTTTATTCTGGTTACTATTAGACGATTTTATTCAGTTTAAACAGAGCCTCCAGCAATTTACAGGCTTTGAACTATCTCACTTTACCCTTTTTACTACCACAGCTCCTTCTTAAACCTCACAAAATCGTCTAAATAAAGCTAGAATAAAATTAAAAGGACGTCGCCGGTACAGTAAGGGAGCTAAGATGGCAATAAATGTAAACAAAAAAGGCATTTACCTTCCTATAAATGGCTTGGGGCAGCTGGCGAGGGAGAGGAAGAGTGCCAAACGATTTCCGACCTTCTGGACAGGTGGACATAGAGGCGAAAATACCCCTCAAATGTCCGCAGCGGTAGCGGTGGCGGCGTGGACAATTTCCCGACTGACAATATATTTAGGCAAATGTCCGGAGAGCTTAAATATCACCTGTTTTATCCGGCCGACGTCTCTGTTTATGTGGCCAAATTGAAGGGCAAGCGGCCATAATTATGCTAATCCAGTGGGGGGAGGGGGTGTGGGGTGGGGTCTAATCCTGGTGGGGGGAAGAGGGTCGGGGGACTCTAATGACAGGCTGTTGCCGGGGATTTATTTCGGTAAGCGGGATCTTGACGGATGTAGGTAGCTCGACGCCGCCGTACGAAAACGTTATAATATCGCCGCCGCAGTTCCGACCGACACAAGAACGTTATTTTACCGCCGTAGACCCGTCATGAAGAGAAACTTTATTGTATCGCCTCAGTCAGAAACGTTATTATATCGCCGCCGCAGTTCCGACCGACACAGAAACGTTATTATATCGCCGCCGCAGTTCCGACCGACACAGAAACGTTATTATACCACCGTAAACTCGACACAGAGAAAAACGTTATTATAGTCCCGTTGGCCTGACTGACTCAGAAACATTATTATGAAACCGTAGTCCCAACCGACTCAAAAACGTTAACATATTGCCACAATCCCGACCGACACAGACACGTCATTATACCCCCGTAGACCCGTCATGAAGAGAAACATTATTATACTCCCGCTGGACTATTTATAATTAATGTGAGAGAAGAGAAGAGAAGAGAAGAGAAGAGAAGAGAAGAGAAGAGAAGAGAAGAGGAGAGATAGAGAGAGATATATTTACATAGATACACTGGCCACACAGACCTTACGATCCAAACGAGGTGGTCAGGACTTAATTCTAGTAGAGATGGCATATCCGATAGAAAAGGAAAGTTGAAGGAAAGGATAGAAAAGAAGAAGGCTCTCTCCCCACCCTCCGTGTCCTCCGGCAATTGCCGTACATGAAAAAGTTGGAAGTGAGAGAGAGAGAGAGATGCGACATTATCATTTCAATGATAACACCAGCTTTATAATGAATATTGCATTAGAACCTGTGCCACAAACTCAGCGCGCACATATCTCACACAGGTAATGAATTCTAACGACACCTAATTGAGGTGGCGGTAATCAAGACAGAAACCTCCATTCCTGAGACATTTAATTAATTCCTGACTATTATTACCGTGGGATCATAGCCATAAGTAACACAACTGCGGTCCAGGTGTCCATGCTATATATATATATATATGTGTGTGTGTGTGTGTTTGTATTGGAGTGTACAGTATGTGTGTGTGCGCGTGTGTGTATCTACGTGTGTGTGTGTGTACGGCTTTCATTCACACTCGATAAAGCTAATATGCCTGAATATTCATTGGCAGTATCGTACAAGTGAGAGGAGCGGTGAATAGAGGGAATGACATTATAAGCGTTATAGGGATGGTGCAGCTGAACCGGAGAGAGAGAGATATATATATTTACATAGATACACTGGCCACACAGACCTTACGATCCAAACGAGGTGGTCAGGACTTAATTCAAGTAGAGATTTGAGAGAGAGAGAGAGAGAGAGACAAAATAGACAGATTGATGGGATTAATAGACAAATTGATAGAGAGAGGAAGTAGATAGATAGGTAATTCGATTACTTAGTTAATTGACTGATCCTCCCCCCCCCCCCCCCTCTCTCTCTCTCTCTCTCACAAATCTTTTCTATCCTTTCCTTCAACTTTCCTTTTCTATCGGATATGCCATCTCTACTAGAATTAAGTCCTGACCACCTCGTTTGGATCGTAAGGTCTGTGTGGCCAGTGTATCTATGTAAATCTCTCTCTCGCTCTCGTTCTCACACACACACACACACACACATTCAAATCGAGTGATATATAAGTGCAATTACCTGACTAAGCAAAGGTATCGTCCAATCACTTTTATTCTCCTCATTAATTAAGCCGGGCCAAAGAGCTATGCACATTAAGGGGAGGTGGGTCGCTTTTCTGGCCCCCCTTCTCCCTCATGTTTAGCCCCATTGGTTTTCAGATTTTAATACGTTCGGCTCATTAGTTTGGCGATTTTAAGACCTGTTGCCCCATTTCTTTGTCAATATTAAGACTTTTCGTGTCATTTAGGTGTAGATATTTTGCTGGCGAGCTATAGCGAGCCTGTAATTGTGGAGGAACCGGCCGTCGGCCGTGACATTTTTCTATCGAAAAATGTACAAATACATCTTGAAAAGGGATCCTATTTTTTGTTTTGTTTAAGTTTGATGGAGGTCTACGAAAAAAATATATATTATATATACAGTATATATATATATATATATATATATATATATATATATACCGGTATATATATATATATATATATATATATATAACGATTATACAGCTCTCTGGTCAAAGAGAGTTGGTTCCTATATGAACTTTGAGTAATTATAAATGAATTAATTGTAAGTGATTAATTATATGTGAATGAACTGAAAGTGAGTGTTTATAAGTGGTAGTAGAGATGGTGATGGTGGTGGTAGTAGTGATGGCGGTGGTGGTGGTGGTAGTGATGGTAGTGGTGGAATTAATGGTGAAGGGAGTAAGAGAGTAGTGGTAGCAGTAGTAGTAGTGGTAGCAGTAGTAGTAGTGGTAGCAGCAGTAGTAGTGGTAGCAGTAGTAGTAAGGGATGATGGATCGCACCATATATCAGATTCTGTCACTGTTGGCCCTCCTAACGGCCTCTGCCAAACCTGCCATCAACCCTACACCAATCATCCACTGGTTCATCCCTACTATACTCGGTATATTTTCAGCTGGCAGTAAATTGAATCTCTTAAGGGGAGATGGTTGCTATTTCTGGCCCCACCTACTCCCTCATGCTTAGCCCCATTAGTTTTCAGATTTTAAGACGTTCGGCCCATTAGTTCGGCAATTATAACACCTTTCGCCCCATTTCGTTGTCAATCTTAAGACCTTTCGTGCCATTTAGGTGTCGATTTTTTCCTGGCGAGCGATAGCGAGCCTATAATTTTAAGAGTAACCGGCCTTTGGCCGGAAAATTTTCTACCGAAAAATGTACAAACTTATCTTAAAAGGGGGTCTAAGGGGTATTTTTAAAAGCTTGATGGAGGTCTAGCGAGGAAACTAAAAAATTGATGAATCCTCCATCACCACACTCACCACTGAAAATAATAATAACCACTACCCCATAATGTCATCACCCTCCACCACTCCTCCACTGGTTCTAGGCTATAATAACCACTACCCCTTAATGTCATCACCCTCCACCACTCATCCACTGGTTCTAGGCTATTATAACCACTACCCCTTAATGTCATCACCCTCCACCACTCATCCACAGGTCCTAGGCTATAATAACCACTACCCCTTAATGTCATCACCCTCCACCACTCATCCACAGGTTCTAGGCTATTATAACCACTACCCCATAATGTCATCACCCTCCACCACTCATCCACTGGTTCTAGGCTATAATAACCACTACCCCATAATGTCATCACCCTCCACCACTCATCCACAGGTCCTAGGCTATAATAACCACTACCCCATAATGTCATCACCCTCCACCACTCATCCACAGGTTCTAGGCTATTATAACCACTACCCCATAATGTCATCACCCTCCACCACTCATCCACTGGTTCTAGGCTATTATAACCACTACCCCATAATGTCATCACCCTCCACCACTCATCCACTGGTTCTAGGCTATTATAACCACTACCCCTTAATGTCATCACCCTCCACCACTCATCCACAGGTTCTAGGCTATTATAGTCGGTCTAGTTTTAGCTGGCGGTAAATTGAATTCCTTACCTCATTTCTCAATACTCGAAGAAGTAACTATGGGTAGCGCCAACCAACTTGACAACAATCTTGATCCGTGACCTCTTTCTAACTCAAAAGGGCCTAGAGCAAACTGGCTGTAAATATCCACACCTATTTCCTGGTGGACTCTTCCCAAATGATAGAAATGTCAGCCCGATTGCTTGGATTCATTTCGAGTTTAATGTCCCTGTATCTTATTTATGCCAAGTTTAAATAATTTACCCCATTTTCGCTACACAATCTTCAAAATAACTGAACAATCTTGATGGGAACTTAGCAATGTATTCATTATTCGCCAATTCCAGCTGCATTCATTATACAACCCATATTCAGAGGGCCTGAAGTTGTAAATGATATGAAACGTACGGGATTAACACAAACAAGTCTTTCGTAGTTTTTTTCCTTCTCTGTTTTCCGAACTTGTATCCTCACTTCCTGGTCATCTCGGATTTGACATACTTGCACGGCACCTATTGAGCTCGTCACATCCTTGTCATCAAGGACTTTACACTTTCACGCCACCTATTGAGCTCGTCACTTCTTTGTCATTTTGGACTTAACGCACTTACACGCCATCTGAGCTCATCACTTCCTTGACATTCAAGTGTTCAAAATCATCAAAGGCATCGACAATATGAACTGTAGTAAGTACTTCACTATCGACCAATCTAATTACACGCGGGGAAACGGTTGCAAAATTATTGGTAAATCTTTTAACTCGCACGAATCTAAGAATTTCTTCTTCAATCGAGTTGTCAACTTGTGGAATGGGCTTCCCCGAGACGTTATAGACTGCAGCACCGTTGATTCATTTAAATTCCGCCTAGACAAATATCTCGCATCAAACCCGCGACTGACTGCGTTTGTAAATGAATAACTTTATCCTCCCCTCAGTTACTAACCCATATGTCCCCTACTAACTTCCTAGTCCTGCCACGTTAGTGGCAGGGCAGTAGTTCCCTTTCCAATGTTCCCTTACCCACTCTAAACCACTGTTTGGACACTTGATCCTCAGTGTTTTGGAGGACAAGCAACCTAGAAGGGTCACTAGACCTGTTGTTGCTTGATTTCCTTTGTACTCCTTTGTACTCCTTTGTACATCTCGGACTTGACACACACGCCACCTACTGAGTTTCTCCCTCACAGTATGACACATTCGGCCTTGAGTGCAGCAGTGTATGTCTTTATAAACACCCCCTGCAGAGGGTGACACAAACAGGGGGGGGGGGGGGGGAGGAGCAGCTGCCCCCCCCCCCCTCCCCCACGTAACTAATGAGGTAGTAAAACTCTTAACTGCAGGAAACGAACAATAAACATATCGGTGATAATGAAGGAGGCGGCGGCGGAGGAGGGAAGGTTGTGATTGCTAATAAAGTGAGGAAAATATCTTAATAATGGTGATAAAACGTACGCCAAAACATAAATATCTTAATAATGGTGATAAAACATACACCAAAACATAAATATCTTAATAATGGTGATAAAACATACACCAAAACATAAATATCTTAATAATGGTGATAAAACATACACCAAAACATAAATATCTTAATAATGGTGATAAAACATACGCCAAAACATAAATATCTTAATAATGGTGATAAAACATACGCCAAAACACAAATATCTTAATAATGGTGATAAAACATACACCAAAACATAAATATCTTAATAATGGTGATAAAACATACACCAAAACATAAATATCTTAATAATGGTAATAAAACATACGCCAAAACATAAATATCTTAATAATGGTGATAAAACATACGCCAAAACATAAATATCTTAATAATGGTGATAAAACATACACCAAAACATAAATATCTTAATAATGGTGATAAAACATACACCAAAACATAAATATCTTAATAATGGTGATAAAACATACACCAAAACATAAATATCATAATAATGGTGATAAAACATACACCAAAACATAAATATCTTAATAATGGTGATAAAACATACGCCAAAACATAAATATCTTAATAATGGTGATAAAACATACACCAAAACATAAATATCATAATAATGGTGATAAAACATACACCAAAACATAAATATCTTAATAATGGTGATAAAACATACGCCAAAACATAAATATCTTAATAATGGTGATAAAACATACACCAAAACATAAATATCTTAATAATGGTGATAAAACATACACCAAAACATAAATATCTTAATAATGGTGATAAAACATACGCCAAAACATAAATATCTTAATAATGGTGATAAAACATACACCAAAACATAAATATCATAATAATGGTGATAAAACATACACCAAAATAAATATCTTAATAATGGTGATAAAACATACGCCAAAACATAAATATCTTAATAATGGTGATAAAAACATACACCAAAACATAAATATCTTAATAATGGTGATAAAACATACACCAAAACATAAATATCATAATAATGGTGATAAAACATACACCAAAACATAAATATCTTAATAATGGTGATAAAACATACGCCAAAACATAAATATCTTAATAATGGTGATAAACATACACCAAAACATAAATATCATAATAATGGTGATAAAACATACACCAAAACATAAATATCTTAATAATGGTGATAAAACATACGCCAAAACATAAATATCTTAATAATGGTGATAAAACATACACCAAAACATAAATATCATAATAATGGTGATAAAACATACACCAAAACATAAATATCTTAATAATGGTGATAAAACATACGCCAAAACATAAATATCTTAATAATGGTGATAAAACATACACCAAAACATAAATATCTTAATAATGGTGATAAAACATACACCAAAACATAAATATCTTAATAATGGTGATAAAACATACGCCAAACATAAATATCTTAATAATGGTGATAAAACATACACCAAACATAAATATCATAATAATGGTGATAAAACATACACCAAAACATAAATATCTTAATAATGGTGATAAAACATACACCAAAACATAAATATCATAATAATGGTGATAAAACATACACCAAAACATAAATATCTTAATAATGGTGATAAAACATACACCAAAACACAAATATCTTAATAATGGTGATAAAACATACGCCAAAACATAAATATCTTAATAATGGTGATAAAACATACGCCAAAACATAAATATCTTAATAATGGTGATAAAACATACACCAAAACATAAATATCTTAATAATGGGACCCTAAGAATTGGAACTTTTAAAACTTGTTTCAGTTAGAGCTCTGTCTCGAGTCTACCACCCCCAGCTATTGGGTATGTGCCTGAGTATATGCATACATAATATACAGGCCGAATGTTTATAGAGGGTATGATATATTCCAGTGTAAGGAGAGGCTACCAATGGCACCACCTGGCACCACCGGCACCACTGGCACCACCTGGCACCACTGGCACCACTGGCACCACTCTGGCACCACTGGCACCAATGGCACCAATGGCACCACTGGCACCAATGGCACCACTGGCACCAATAAGACGTTCGCCCTATTAGTTTGGCGATTCTGAGACCTTTCACGCCATTTCTTTGTCAATATTAAGACCTTTAGTGCCATTTAGGTGTCAATTTTTTCCTGGCGAGCGATAGCGATCCTGTAATTTTAGGAGGAACCGAGAAATTTTTCTACCGAAATATCTACAAGTCTATCTTGAAGGGGGGTCTAGGGGGGATATTTTTTTTTTTTTTAACCTTGATGGAGGTCTAGCAAGGAAACTAAAAACAAACAAACAAACAAACAAACAAACAAACAAACAAACAATAACTAAATCAATAAACCGACCAAAAATATCAACCCTGTTCCCTTAAGGCCTCTGTTCTATAGATGAGAAGGGTCCGTGCTTGTTAATTACCGAAGAAGGTTAAGACGAATAAAAGCTTAAAGGGGACGATGGTGGCTTTTTCTGGACCCCCTTCTCCCTCATGTGTAGCCTCATTAGTGTTGAGATTTTAAGACCTTCGCCCCATTAGTTTGTCGTTTTTTTAAGACTCTTGTCCCATTGCTTTATCAGTAGCAAGACCTTTTGGGCCATTTAGGTGTGGATTTTTTCCTGGCGAGCGATAGCGAGCCTGTAACGGTGGAGGAAACGGCCTTTGGCCGGGACATTTATCTACCGAAAATTGGACAAATGTATCTTGAGGGGGGGGGGGTCTAGGGGGTGTTTTTCTGTTGGGGGGGGGGGGGGGTCTAAGGAGGAAACTAAAACAATAATAAATAACAGAATAAATATATATGTATACTAATAAATGAACCTTACCCCCTTGTTCACCTTTTGGCCGATTTTGGCATGCATTCATTATTTTTCATGTATTCATTATTTTTCTAGTTTCCTCCCTACTGTAGACCTCCATCAAATTTAAAAAAAACATCCATTAGATCCCCCTTTTAGATTAATTTGTACATTTTTCGGTAGAAAAATTTCCCGGCCGAAGGCCGTTTCTTCCAACATTACAGGCTCACTATCGTTCACCAGGGAAAAAATCGACACCTAAATAGCACAAAAAGTCTAAATATTGACGAAGAAATGGGGCGAAAAATCTTAAAATCGACTAAAAAATGGGGCAAACATCTTAACATCTGAAAACTAATAGGGCTAAACATGAGGGAGAAGGTGGTCCAGAAAACCGGCCCATGTCCCCTTAATAACCCTGCATAGGAAGAGGATGATGAAGTCGATGATGACGACGATGACGATGATGACGATGATGACGATGAAGATAATGATGATGATATGTCGGTGGTGGTGGTGGTGGTGGTGGTGGTGGTGGTGGTGGAGGGAAGGGGAGGGCCGGGGGGGAGCAATGAGACCAAGGCATGCTCAGGGTAGTTAGCGTAATGAAGGGGGAATTAATAGGCTAATTGTCCATGGTGCAGGCAAAGAGAGAGAGAGAGAGAGAGAGAGAGTAAGATGGAAGAGAGGGTGAGCTGATGAATGAGAGAGAGAGAGAGAGAGAGAGAGAGAGAGAGAGAGAGAGAGAGAGAGAGAGAGAGAGAGAGAGAGAGAGAGAGAGAGGGGGGGGGGGAAAGGGGGAACTAGAGAGAGACACAATCTATCCATCTGAGCCATAAATAAAGGTTATGAGACTTTAGAATCAGAATCAGAGTATTTATTTTTCCATTTTACAATGGTTCTTCACATAAAACATTTAAAAATATTAAAATACATACATTATATATATATATACATATTTACAATAAGAAACATCTCTAGTATGTTACTATGGACAGTCTTCAATATCTATAAAAAAAGGAATTTACGCTCAGACATAATGATGCCGGCCATGTGTAGGGGGGGGAGAGAGAGAGAGAGAGAGAGAGAGAGAGAGAGAGAGAGAGAGAGAGAGAGAGAGAGAGAGAGAGAGAGAGAGAGAGAGAGAGAGAGAGCTATCTACAAGTATCTGTCTTTCTTTCTGTATAAGTGTATTTCCATGTCGGTCTATCTATTTCCTCATCTATCCTTATATATATATATATATATAATTTTAAAGCTATCAAATCTTCCTTCACCTATGCAACTTTTCCATTCACTTATAATTATTCACTCATTATTCATTCACTTATAATTACTCACAATTCATTAACTTATATTTATTCACAAATAATTAACTTATAAATACTCACAATTCATTAACTTATATATACTCGCATACTCACTTGTAATTGATTCACTTATAATTACTCTCCCACAATTCATGAATTTATAATTACTCACTTACAACCCATTAACTTAATAACACTTACAATTACTCACTTACAATCCATTAACTTAATAACACTTACAATTACTCACTTACAATCCATTAACTTAATAACACTTACAATTACTCACTTACAACCCATTAACTTAATAACACTTACAATTACTCACTTACAATCCATTAACTTAATAACACTTACAATTACTCACTTACAATCCATTAACTTAATAACTTACAATTACTCACTTACAATCCATTAATTTATATAATACGAATTTCCCAGTAGATATTTTCTCATTCTGCTGGTGGGCCTTGCTTCCCCAACTAAATGTCATGCCGTCCCAATGTCAGAGGGAGTAGTGGGTTGGGAAAGAGCTTTCTACTTTACTCTCTTTATTTTACACTTTGTAGCAAATCCCATGTTAGAATTGCATAGTCCGATCCGCAAAGTGTGTGCAGTCTATGTATCTATGTGACTATATGTAACTCAACGACATTGCAGATACTGAAGAGACGTTGGTGGTTCTATAAACTCTCTCTCTCTCTCTCTCTCTTGCTCTCTCTCACGTACACACACACACACACACACACAGCAATCAACGCACATCCGCAAGAACATAAAAGAAGCATGAACAACTTTTTAACTCTCACTCACTCTCACTCTCACTCTCTCGTTATATTATATATTCTTCCTTATCTACCGCCTACCTACCTACCTACATACATACCTGCCATCCTTCCTTCCTACCTACCTGCCATCCTTCCAACCTACCTACCTACCTGCCATCCTACCTACCTACATACCTACCTGCCATCCTACCTACCTACCTACCTACCTGCCATCCTACCTACCTACCTGCCATCCTACCTACCTACCTACCTACCTGCCATCCTACCTACCTACCTGCCATCCTTCCTACCTACCTACCTACCTGCCATC